>PVIU01008015.1:0-86799 GCA_004026605.1 Ondatra zibethicus
CTATCTCCATCCATCGGATGAAATTTCTATAATGGTAATCAAGATAATCATCAATGTGACTATGGTACAAGGCTAGTTCTGGCACCCTCTCCTCTGCTGCCTGAATACCTAGCTGGGGACATGCCCGTGGACACCTGGGATCCCCAGGGCCAAGTATCTTGCCAACCCTAAAATGATTCTCTTAATGTAGATATCTTATGCTCTACATGGTTTCTTAAGGTTCTCCCTCTATAGTTTCCTTCTCTATGAAGGGGAAATATTTCCCAAAACCACAGGCAGCAGGATGTGTTTGACATGTTACCTGTACTAACTCACTTCATCCTTACAACAGTGTATGAGGTAGGGATTATTACACCCGCAGAACTTGACACTTGAAGAAGGCCATAGACCAGGAAACAATGGTGGCGTTGTTGGGATCCGGGCTGCCATGGTGTCCTACTTAGCTTTCTATTGCTGTGATAAAACATCATTACCAAAGCAACTCAGGGAGGGAGGAACACTCCATCATGAAGGAAGTCATCTGTGCAGGAACTCCAGGCAGGAACCTGGAGACAGGAGCTGATAGAGGTCATGGAGGAGAGCTGCTTATGGGCTTGCTCCCAAGGGCTCACACTGCTTTCTTGTAAAATCCAGGACCAATTGCTCAAAGGTGGCACTAGCCCCAGTGGGCTGGACCCTCCCATATCAATCATTAATCAAGAAAATGCTGGCACAGACTTGTAACCTGTTGGAGATATTTTTCTCAATTGAAGTTCCTCTTCCTAGACAGCTCTAGCTTGTATCAAATGGACAAAAACAAACAAACAAAAAAACATAACCCAGACTCATAGTTAATGACCATTCCATGATACATAGTAAATGACCATTCCATGATACTTCCTGATGTTTTCAGAAAAACAAAACAAAACACAAACCTTTAGCTCTTCTAGATGAAATGTCTGAGTACATGCCATGTGCTCAGAAGGGCACTCACTAAAATTTCCTTGGTTCTGTACTCGCTGGCTTGGAGAAATTACACCAGTGAACACCAGCATCTGTGCACTCACAAACCTTGAGCAAAAGGTGGCCCAAGAAGGCTAGTGACTCTCACACTGTTTCTGTTGGATACAGCCTTTGAAGAAACACTTTCACACCTCTGAGCACATCCGAGAACTTACACCTCCCCCTTCAGACAGTATTTTCTCCAGCTGCTCACTGGTTTTCACTTTCAAGTGAACATGTGATACCTTTGGACTGTTTAAAATCAGAATTAACGTCCCTGGTGGATTATGCGCTCTGACCTCTCTTATTTTTGGTGGGTACAGTACCCGGCACGTAGCTGGGGCTCCTGTTCACTCAACTAAATCCCAGAAACGCAGAGACGACACAGAAAGCCAGAAGTCATTTGAGAGTCATGCAGTTCACAGAATGAAAATCCAACCCCAGAGCTCTGAGATTTCCGGCAAATATCGATTACCCTGAAAATCTATTCATGACTGATTTGGATGCAAGATCAGTTCCTAGTCACCTGTCGAGTTCAAACACGATAGTTTTCTCTTTTCATTCTCTTCTTAGGAAGAATGCATTGGCCTTACTACCTGTGGTTCTGGATTGAATTTGGCTACGTAAACTGTAAACCCAGGGGCCCCGTGTTACAAATGTCCCGCTTCTCTGCATTTCGAGGGCACATGTTTATTTCTTGAACTTAAAGCATTCGCATTAGTCACATCTGCAGCCCCCTTATCTCAGCAAAGTGACAGTGCACGTGATCAGCCGATGACACCTGACAGGTAACGGAATGCGGCTGGGAACTTGTCTAGGACGTACACTCGGTGACGAGTGGGGCAAACAAGGCTTCTAGTTGGTGGCTTCCTTCCTACAAGCTGCACGGCGGAGGCGGGACTCGAATCCACGAAGTAAAAGGGAAAGCAAGCGCCAAGAAACACAACAGATCTCAAACGTGCAACACCCGACCAACGGCAGCAGTGAGCGTCTCCCCCACCTCCTGGCTTTTCCTGCGGGTTCCTGCACCGACCCGGGTTACAGGAAGCCAGCCACAGAGGCCCTGGATGCAGAAAGCTCAAGGCGGCACATTCAGATCGAGTTCTGTGCCCTTATAAAGAACCCTTCTAGCTGAGAGCTCCCTCCACCCCCAGCAGGGGCGGGGATCCGCAAGGGATCCAGATCCTTCGGCCTCCGGAAGTCGAAGGGGCCCTTTAGACAACCAGCCTAAGAGCCTAGAATTACCAGGCCACTGTGGTCTTGACTGACTGCGGTCAAAACATCCGAGGAGCTGACAAGCATGCACACGCGGAGACAAGCGCCTCACAGCCGCGCGTTACAGTCCCAAAGAGGTAGTGGCAGTCTGTCGATTTCCAAAAAGCTGATTTAGAGATCTAAGCCTCGATCTGATCGCGGCAATGCTTCTGCCTCCTATATTCCCCTCCCCTGTGCAATCGGCCCCCCGCTTTCTTTTCCGGATCGCAAGTTGTCCAAGGTCCCCCGGGCCTTGAGCGCGTCCTCAAGCTCCTCCACGCCCCGCGACCAGATGCACAGCACCCGGGTACTAGCCCCGCACCCGTACCTTTACTGATCACTTCCAGCAGTTCCTTTTCTTCCTGGGTCAGCTCGCCTTTCTTTATGTGACCCATCGTTCCCGCCAGCTTGAAGCTTATTCTATTCCTTTGCTAAGGATTTTAAAAGCGAAAGATGTGTGTGCGTCGTGGAAGTCCTCGAGGCCGGGGCAGTAGCCCAGCGCAGAGGCGCTCGCCAGGGTCCAGCGGCTGGGGGGCTGGCGGGTGCGGCGAGCTCGGGCGAGCCGGGCGGGCGCTCTCCACAAGCACCGCCCCCGCGCCTCATTGGCCCGGCCGGGAGGACAAGCTGCAAGCGCAGCAAGAGACTCCAATTGGAGCAGCTCACGAGGTCCAAACCAAAAGGAGGCATCCGGAGGGGAGTTCAATTTATTGTCTAGGTTTCCCACCCTCAGGCTGACCTATTAAGAAGTACTGGAACACAGTGTTCCTTGAACTGTACAGCAAGTACCTCCCTGCCTGGCAGTGGCTTTCTGTAGGGATGCGCAGTGGCATCGGGATGCCGCTAGACACGCTAGACACGCTGCCCCTAGAGTGATGCGGTTCGGGCGAGGGGCGGGGCCGGGGCGGGGCCGGGCCGGGAGGCGGAGCTAAGCCGGGTTCCGTGTGTCTGTGTCAATGTGTCTGTCCTTCACTCCTCCATTGTCTGCCTCAGCCGCCGCCACCGCCACTGCTGCTGCAGGATCCGCCGCAGCCACCGGTCTCGCGCGTCGTCGCTCCCTCCTTGGACAGGTAAGAGGTGGCCAGGTGGCGTGGCGGGAGCCAAGGGGTGGAGGGAGTCGAAGCCTCCTCCCGGGGCTCCCACCGGGCTGGAGCCTGGAGGAAGCATGTGCCTCCTGGGGCGGTTGCCTTCCCCTTGGTAGAGAAGCCCCCGCGCCGCGCCATCATCCCTGCACGTACCCACGAGAAAGACCCCCGACCTCGCTACGTTTGGCCGCCCCAGGAGCCCGGGGACCGCGGGCGAGCCGCGAGCTGGCCACGCGGTGGAAGTGGCGGGTGCACATGGTCTCGTGCGTGGCGATCCCCAGGGAGGCCCGCGCCAGCGAGGTGAGCTTGTGATGGGAAGAGAGGCTCGGAGAAGGTAATTTTCTTTTTGCAAACCTCGGCCTCCCCACTACTTGTCTGACATATCTCTGGGCCTCTGGAAGCCGTAGAACCTGGACCTGTGGTGTTTGTTAAGGATATTCAGAAGCAAATTACGCCTGCACTAATACTTCGTTGGGGTGTGGGCTATCTTTGCTCCGAGAGAGTTGCCTGTCTTTGTAACTCAGGTTTGGCGATTTATGGAACTGGGGGGAGGAGGGTGGAAAGGGCGGGGATTAAAATTGGTGTTGCTGTCTATATATAGCCTTAGATTAGCTTCTTAATCCAGCCTTCATTCAACTGTGGTGTGGAGCCTGGAGCTTCCACCGTAGGTAGATATGGGTGAATAAAGTGTACGCCTTTCTGTGGCACAGATGCAAGACATGCTTGCTAAAATATGCAATCATTCCCCCAAGATGCATATATGTAGCGTTTTACAGTGTCAATCACAGCTTCTTCAGAAATGACTCTTAGTTTTCCTGTTGTTTCTCTACAGACTAACATTGATGTTTCCCTCAAGACCCAACTGTGCTAGGGAGAAATACTTGAATAATTAATTATGTGGGTGGTTTTTATAAAGCATCCCCAGTACCACTCTTTCTTCCCACAGTACCACTTATAAAGTGAAATGCCTTTTCCTCTGGCTCTCCAACCTTCATTTGGCTCAAAGAATACACTCACGCTTAAATCTAGGAATGATGTTCACTATGCTCTGCCTTTAACCAAAATATTTTCTAAACTCCAACTGCCTCCCCCCCCCCGCGCAGCCCCCACAGACACGTAGAGATCCGGCTTGGGGTGGGAGGAGCAGATTCTCACATGAAAATGGTTGGTAATTATTCATCTCAATGTATAACAAAGAAACTTTTGTTTGGGGATGCTCTCAAAATGATGTAGCTGTCCCAACAAGCAGCAGGGCTTCTGAGACTGACCCATGCTGGGTAGCACTTACACCGGGGCTATGCCATAGCAATGGATTTGCCACAGAAGCCCACATAGCTAAGAAAATGCCTGCGAGTAACCCCACCTTGTGACTGCACATCCTATCAGCAGATGCATAGACAGGATTGGGCACTTAACTGCCAGTGTTTCCATCTCTCGTGCCAAATCTGGGCCATGGTTACTTGAAGGTCACACCTGTTTGTCTCACTGGAGTTGTCTGTTCCTCAAGGATAGCCAACTCGGATGTCTTTGTGTGGTGCTGTAGCACCTGGTGGGCATTTACCCTTCTGAATGTGTGCCTTTCAATTAATTAAGTTGGTGATATTTAAGGGCAAAGAAGAACATCCACCTAAAAGGGGTCCAGATAAACCCTGTGTTCCGCTGGGGTTTGGGGACAGATACCTAATGGAGAGTGTTCAGAGGGGTTGTCAGTAAGAGCACTGTACAATAGAAATAATTTATTGAAATGTGTTCTCATCAAAGAAGTCTGCTGATAATGAAATAACAATTCATTTTGACTAATTCTGCCGATGCTCTGCATAGGATTATTTAATCACTGTTTCCAGGAATTAGCCAGTGCTACCTCCATGTATGACACTAAGAACAGAAGCTAACGGAGGTTAATTTAGCCACAGCCCCACAGTTAGGAAACAGGGAATCTGGCATTAGCTCCCTTTTGCTCTGCCTTTAAACCCTTTTGTAGGGTGTGGTGGTGCACACCTCTAATCTCAGCACCCAGGAGGCAGAGGCAGGCAGATCTTTCTAGTTCCAGGCCACTCAGAGTTACATAGTAAGATCCTGTCTCAAAGGTTAAAAAATAAATAAACACATAGCCAAACAGAATGATTAAAACAAAAGAAAGAAAGAAATAAAAAGGAAGGACATGACTGTTCCAAGGTATGGTGGAGGAGCAAGGTTATGTAGATAAAAGGAAGAGCAGAAGCGGGCACCTGGGAGAGTCCAGAGGGGACATGTCCTTGAGCCAGGTGAAGAGAGGGGGAGGGGAAAGATGGGAGAGCGGAGAACCGGGTGAAGCAGCCAGGAGCTCAAAAGGTAAGAGAGAGACTGGTAACCAAAATGGCTCCATTATATGGGGAAGAATTCTGGGTAGATGGCAGGTTCTGCCAGCCACACCCTGTAACTGGTAGGGACTGAGGGACGCTGGGAGAACCTGACCACCAGGTTCTCAGCCATTTGTCCCTTTACTCTGGCTCTTCTCTGTGTGCTTGGTGGGAAGTGGGGAAGTACATACCCTCTGACTAGCTATTTTGTATGACTTTCATGAGTTCCTATCTGCCAGAGGTCCAGTTCTCCTTTTCACCTCTGTCTGGTGCCTTCTCCTTTATCCACAGCCTTCCCGAGATACGTATTTGTCATATATGTGTCTATTCCACAGGTTTTTTTTTTTAAAAATGGAAGCATATTAACATACTTTTTTAACATAATGGAATGTGTGTGTGCGAGAGAGAGAGAGAGAGAGAGAGAGAGAGAGAGAGAGAGAGAGAGACTCCTATTCCGTCTTCACCCTTGTAAACATAGTAATCTCTGAAATGTCATGCCTGTCCTGTCGCCTCTTACACTACTTGTGTCCCTGGTGTCTGCTGTGATCCCCAAGCTTTGCCTCCCGTCCCACCTGCCTATTTCAAGGCAGTCTCAGCTGAGTAAGCCCCAGGCACAGTCCTCCTTTCACAGACCAATGAGGGAGGCTCCAAGTGGGTCCCAGGAGGCATTTCCATTTAACCAGCTCCTCCACTCTGCCCTAAGGTCACCATACTGCTGGTTCCCTAACTGCCTGTAATTCCCACCCCTTGTTTCTTTCTCCTTTCTCTTCCTGGAATCCTCTGTCTGGTTCACCCGTTCCTTTCTTCTTCTCTATGGGAATTTCTCTTCTTTCGATTTATAAGTATTTTTCTCCAGCTGGAATGTGTATCTTTCACCTCGCTCAGTAAGGGAAGTACAGACCCCCAGACAATGACAGGGACATACAATCTTTGTAAAGGCATGGCACTGACAGATGACATGGTTCCTGCCATCGTTGGCAACCTCTAACGGGTCGGTATTGTGGGAACCAGCCAGCGCCCTCAATCCACCGTTCCAATTAACACCGTTTTCTGGTTCTGTGTTCCGTGTGAAAACTATACGATTTAGCCAATGCCTTTCTCCTCCATCCTATTACCACTTTGCATAATTGTTTGGTTCTCTTTTCCTTCTTGATGGTAAAGTCGCCGGGTCAGCTCTCTCAGTGTTTATGAACACATAGCTCAGTACCTTGCTGCTAGTAGATGTTCACTACACGCTGAGCTGAATTCATTTGATCTCATAGCTATTTTAGGTGGATTTGTTTACTTAGTTTACTAATCCTTCCTGGCAGTGTGAAATGGTACTAAACACACATAGCCATAACCAAGGGCAGGCGGTCTTGGGCTCCTTGACACTTGGTACCACCAGCTAAGGAAACAGCTTCTCACAAATTTAGCATGACATTCTTGGTTCCCTGTCCAACCCCTGGGTCTTTCACTGTCTGCTTAAAGATAATACTTTTTTTGGGGGGGGGCAGTCGTTGACAACAAGTTTTGAGTATTTTACCTGAGAGGGAGAGTTTCCTCCTGGGTGTTTGACTTCTTGAATTTACACTAGGATTGGCTGGAAACTTGATGCTATTAAGCAATTTTGACTTTTCTGACCAGAATAGTATGCTTCTGTTTTCAAAAGATTGCTTATCATTCAGAGATCCGTTTGGAACTATTTAAGGAGGAAATGGTGCGCCATTTGCTGCAGCATAACCGTGACTAGAGGCTAGGACTGAGTGGAAGACGAAGCTGACTGCCTTGTCATTGGTTGGAGCTGTTTGACTAACTTCATTCACTGGCCTTCCTCCCTTAGAGCATGTTTGAGATGTTTTACCATGAGATCTTGAAAAGTCCATCTGGGAGTATGACAGTCCCTAAGACATTGCCCCCCCCATAAGACGCACTATGAACACTTAATGTTTAAGTTATGCAGTTCTTCCCTGGAGTGCTCCGACAGTCACACCTAGCTCTGCAGGGGACTAAACCATCACACCCCTTTGTAACTTCAGCACAAGTGTAAGGAAGAGGAGCTGACTCCTTCCTTGCCTCACGGGTTTGTGAATATCTTACTGGCAGTCGGCTGCTGTCCCTTTTAAATCGTTTGTAGACAAGTCTAAAAGAAGACACATAGTTTATCTGAGGAAAAATCAAGTGGAGATATAGGTGTTCTAATTCAGTTTTGAAAGCCAACGCAGAAGTCATTCCCAAAAAAGGAGTGCCCGAACCGGTGTGCCGTGTCGGCTCTGGTAGGATGAGGTTATTAATGTGGGGAAGCAACACCGGCCGGAGTGAGGACGGGTGTGCCCAGGCCCTCACTCACGCTTCGCTTAGCTGAGTTCTTACTTGCACACCTACTTTCTGATTCCTGGAACTTTATATCGTGTGTGCCTCGGTGTTGACGATTTTCCTGGCAGTTGGGGGGGCTCTTAGCAAGCATGGGGTTCTGAATCGGATTCCCCCCCGTATTGTCACAAGGAAAGGCTTCTCTTTTATATTTTGGAACCATTGAGTATTATTTTAACATCACTTTCCTAGCTTTGCTTGAAGGATTTTTAGAAAGCGTTTAATTAATGTGGACTCTAGCAATACGAGGAAGCAGGGTACAGCTGTATCTCTCATTCTTAGCCCTCTCCGGAGTCTGTTTATTGGGGACAGATCTCTTCAGCAAGTGTCTTTGGGGAGGTTAGGTGCCAAGTGGAATGATTTGGCCTGTTCTAAATTTGGCATGTGTTGAGTGAAGACTGCCAGAAATGCTCAGATGGTCCTATTTGTAAGCTCTCTACTTTGAAAATCAAAGTTAAAATGGACCACTGAATGACAGATACGGTGCTGTCGTGGGTTTTCCTGATTTTCAGTGTTAGCTATTTTCTTTGATTTTTGTTTGTTTCTATCAGTGACAAGGAAACTTGTAATGATAGAGCTAGTAATGCCCCACTTTAATATCAAGAAAACAATAACCACTTGGCTAACTTTAATTCTTTTAATTCTATAGATATTACATTTAATGGGAATAGAATAATCCATTTGTGTAAGTAGAAAATTACACTTTTCCCTTCTTCCCAAATTATTTTTATCTTAGAGGAGAACTTTTTTGTTTGTTTGTTTGGTTTCTGAGACAGAGTATCTCTATGTATCCTTGGCTATCCTGGAACGCACAGACATCCACCTGCGTCTGCTGGGTTTATAGGTGTGTACTGTCACACCTGCCCTAGAGGAGGGCATTTTAAAGAGGCAGGTGTTAGACGGTACTGTCATTTAGCCTAAAGAAGGCCCTGAACGGAAGACTGCAGGTGTCAGCTCTGTCAGCATTCCTGCAGGGCTTACACTAATGGCATAGTCTGCTGTTGTCCTGTCCTTACAAAAATACTTTACTGCTTTAACTTGTGAAGTTTCCTAGAACTCTGGTGGTTTCTGGGGGGGGGGGGGAGGAGGGAACGCGAGGAAGCACGGCCTATGTTTTCCTAAGAATACAAGGTAATAGAATGGGACTTTTATGAACAGGAAAGAGAACCTCAAATTTAATGGTGCCAAGGAAACTGCTGGCTTAAGGAAAAGGATGTCACATAATAAGCTTGGGAGTATGAAGATTATTTTCACTCAGTTTGAGCCTCTGCAGGAAATAGTTGAAAAATTGGGTCTCATAACATCACAGAAATCATGGGCCCATAAATTTCCCAATAAAGAGGCAGTGTAGTTAGACCTTTTCCCTAAAGATACATGCTTATTTTCCTTACTAAAAGTCTATAGAGAATTGTAATTTTGGTGGTAACCTGCTAATTTAATATACCCAAGAGCTGACATTAGACTCAAATTAATATCTGTGTGCTACTCTACCTAATTCTAAAGTATAAAGTCTGTGAGACAAAACTTCCTTCAAGACTCTTAAATATTTTTCCAAGATATTGTCACAGTGTGGCTCTTGGGCCAGTGTTCTGGATGGAGACAGTGGACTTGTCCCATCTTTGTCAACTCTCGAGGAGCCAGAGTCTGTACTGGATCACAGACGTATTTACTAACATGAAATACGTGGTCTCCCTTGAGTGGGTTGAGGCCTTGGAGCTTTATCTGAGGGGTAGCTGAGAGCCTGGGTTTAGAGCCAAAGTATCCTCTCTTTGTGGTGTTAATCACGAGTAAAAAGTTAAAGAGGAAAAAAAATCCCACCCTGCTATTCAAACACTAATCAGCACAGCCACAGCTCAAGTGGACCATACGGGGTGTTTTGATACATTAGCTGTCAGGAGGGCCTCTGCTCGGCCAGTGCCAACTTTGTGTCATAAAGAGGGACAAAGCTACACCTGCTGGCAAGTGAACACTGGGAAACTTGTCTGCTCTGGCCCCTCTGCCCCTAGACAGACCTTGCATACTAGATAAACAAATGAATGATTGGCCTGTGCCTGCACCACTCTGACGTGAGATGGGGAAGGGGGAGATCTCTGTAAGAAACAGAGCTCTGGCCTGTGTACAAGGCTCTGGAACCTGCCTTTCACACTGCTCAGAAAAAGACTGTTTGAGTTTGTACCGCTGTGCTGGTTTTGCTATCTTGTTGTTCGCACTTCTTTGGGGACTGGAGAGATGGCTCAGCAATTAAGAGCACTTGCCCCTGTGGAGGACCCTGTCTCGGTTCCCAACACCCACGTATGGCTACAACTGCTAGTGGCTCCAGCTCCAGAGGGTTCAGCATCCTCTTCTGATCTCCCTGGGCACCAGGCCTGCTTGTGGTGCACATACATACTTGTAGGCAGAACAGTCACTCACATAAAATAAGTCAAAAAGAAATTTTAGGTGCATCCTTTCCTTTAAATTTGTGTTCCCTGCGATCGTAGATAAAACTGCTGGTGAAGACAGAACCCTGTCATGGCAATGGTGCCGAGCGTCCCTCGGTTCTAGGCTGGCTGTGGCAGTTCTGTGTCTACCGCACATTCTTTCCTTATCTAAAGACCTGCACGGGTGTGTGTTTAGCCTTCAACTAAAGCTTCCTCTGCTAGGCAGGCCTGGGCTGGTCCCCATCCCGGAAGATAGGGTAGGAGTTTCAAGGCTGAAAGAAATAGTAGCTCCGCAGCTCTTCAGGTCCAGGCCACCACTGTATTTGACCTTGCTGGAGATTTGTCGCCACAGTGTTACAATGTCATCCTCCTGGTTACAGTAGTTCCCTCGCTGATTCTCCTTTCCTCCTTTGATTAAAGCCGGCTAGCTAGTGGCATTCACTTGGCCCTCTTGCTGTGCTGCTCAGCTTCAGACTTTCCTTGGGACTAGAAGCACAAACATGTCCATCTGTTTTGTGGTTTTCAGCCTCTGAGTTGGTCTCTGAGACTGGACATTTCTCTTCTTTGCTGATCCTCACCTCCTGGTTTTCTTCAACGCGGGCAGCCTTTGTTGTGCAACCAGTCAGCTCATCTATCTAAGTGGAGAGGAGATCTTGAATTTGAGTCATCTTTCACCTGAGTGTGCTGGCGCCTGCCTTTAATCCCGGTGTTCCGGAGGCAGAGACAGCTGAATCTCAGTGAGTTCCAGGCCAGCCTGTTCCACATGGTGAGTTTCAGAGAAGCCAGGAAGTTATAGAGAGAGAGAAAGGGGATGGGGGCACCCAACCTCGGTAGATAGATAGATAGATAGATAGATAGATAGATAGATAGATAGATAGATAGATAGATAGATGAGAGAGATTATTGATAGAAAGAGAGATGATAGAAAGCTTTCTCAATACAGGAAGTTCACTCAGTGAGTATGAGCATTCGTTCAGCAAGTATGGGGACTGAATTTGAATCTGAAGCACGTATATTAAAAATAGCTGCCAGGTCTTGTAGTGCATACCTTTAATCCCAGCACTCGGGAGACAGAGGCAGGTAGATCTCTGTGGGTTCAAGGCCAGCCTGGTCTATACAATGAGTTTCAGAATGGCCAGGACTATTACACCAAGAAACCCTGTCTCTGTAGTATGAGGCACGGGCCTGCTTTTGGTCCTGACGGCTGCCCGGCTCCCGCCGCCCGGTGCCTGGCTAGCTTATGCCCGAAATAATTACACAGAAACTGTATTCACTGAAATGCTGCCTGGCCCATTAGTTCTAGCCTCTTATTGGCTAACTCTCACATATTCGTTTAACCCATTTCTAATAATCTGTGTGTCACCACAAGTCGTGGCTTACCGGGAAAGATTCAGCGTGTCTGACCTGGGAGCTTCATGGTGGGCGACTCTCCCTGACTCTTCCTTCTCTATACCAGAATTCTGTTCTGTCTCCTCCACCCACCTAAGGGCTGCCCTATCAAAAGGCCAAGGCAGTCTGTTTATTCAGCCAATGAAAGCAACACACAAATACAGAAAATCCTCCTACATCATGTCTCAAAAAACGAAAACAAACAAAAGCTGAGTATGGTGTCCATGCAGAAGCGTAGACAGGCAGATCCTGAGAGCTCTCTGACTGATCCTAGCTGAACCGGCAAGCTTCTGATCCACAGAGACACGCTACCTCAAGACAGTAATGCAGAGAGCAGTAGAGATACCTGCAGCCTGCTCTGGGTCCCAGACACTCGTGTGTGTGCAACACAGACAGACACACATACACACCCTTCTGTTCTAAGGTGCCGTGTCTGCTCAGCCATCTAACAAGGATGAAACGTTCTGCTAAAGGAGTGAGCACTGAAGACGCTGCCGCGATGTCACTCAGGTCTTTTATTTGACATGCATTAGTTTATCATGCGTAGACGCATTCTTGTGAAGGATACATAAGATGATGTTAAAGCATTAAAAGTGCCCTTTTCCTAGTAGATCCGAATAAGAAAGGTTGTGGGGCGAGCTTTAGATTTTATTCCATCTTTGCTTTGGGTTAGTGTCGGTCTTCACCCTTGCCATACTATCTCTTCACAGTGTTAAAAGCTATTGACAACCCATGTTGTTTTTTCTAAGATTCAAACAATGAAATGAGTCATAAATTTGAAGATGACTTCCCCCCGCAGCAAGGCTAATGCTCAATCCTCATGTGAAGTACTAAATCAGAAACGGGAGGCGGGGGGGAGTAGAACGTAGCATTGAGTCAGGTCATATAATTCCAAGTCCTCATGACAGTATTTTTTGAGGGGCTGGAGAGACAGTTCAGCAGTTTAAAATGCTTGCTATTCCTGCATAAGACCAAGTTTGAGTCCTAGAACCCATGTCTGTCAGGTGGTTCACAATAATGTTTACCTCCAGTTCCAGAGGATCTGATACCCTCTCTGGCCCCCGTGGCACCTGCACATGGGAGGCTCGCTTGCACATGTCATGTAGACTTGGAGGACATTGTTTTAAAGGGGAGAATTTGGAAATCGATCAGAAAGATTTGGGGATGCTGGAGAGGCTCAGCTGGGAGAGGAGGAGGGAGCAGCAGCACTTGCCACTCCTCAGAGGACCAGACTCCATCCCTAGCACCCACCCGGTGCCTTTACAAACATCTACAGCTCCTGTTCCAGGGGATTTGATGCCTTCTTCTGACCCAGCAGGCACTGGATACAAGTGACACACAGGGACATGCTGGCAAAAACACTCACACACAAAATGAAAATCTTGAATTTTGTGAATTTGACACATCTCCATATCTCAAGGGCCAGTCTGTCTAGCCACATCCATGAGCTAACTTCAGATTCAGTGAGACCCGCTTCTCAAAAGGAAAGGTTGGAGAGCAGCAGAGGGCCCTGACGTCAGCTCTGGCCCCACAGGGAGGCAACTGCCCCCATCACACACAAGGCCATAACCCATGCAGACTCAAATAAGAAAACAACCAAATGAATAAGTAAATCATTTTTCTTGAGTAAGGACAGTCAAATATGAAAACAAAAATACATGCATATATATCTTTATTATAAACAGTCATGTCAAGATGTTTTTCCCGTCAGGACAGCTGAGTTATTTCCAACAGTCAAGCGTGTTCCAAGGGATCTGGAAAGCCGTGTCCTCTTCCTTGGTGGCACTCGTGTTTCTGAGCAGCCCCTGAAAATGCAGAACTCCTAAGGAGTTCCGAAGTCATTCCTTGTCCCAAAATTCCCTAAAATACTATTGTTCCCTGTGTTTGCCTTTCCTCCGTGGTTGGCTCTATGTGGGCATCGTTTTTATTTCTAATGATTTGAGAGTAGTATATATATATTCTTTTACCCTTGTCAGTTACTTCAGGGTGTCTTTCTGAAGAGGAAGGCTGTGGAGATGGTTCAGTGGATGAAGAAAGGACTTGCTGCCAACCCTGATAGCCAGTGCCAATCCTTAGAACTGACATAGTTTGAAAGAACCATAACTCCACATGTCCACACACACATAGATGCAGGGCTCACACACACACACACACTAAATAAATCAATACACAAATTTAAAAATTTTAAATTTTTCTTTAAAAGAATAAGACTTTTCTTGTAGAAACAGAGTACAACAACAGTAATAGTGAATTTAATATGGGTTCTTGAACTCACTGAGATCCACCTGCCTCTGCTTCCTAAATGCTGGGATTAAAGGATGAGCTGCCCTACTGAGCTTATAGCACATTTTTGGTTTAGGTTTTTATGTAATGATTACAAATTTGTGGATTTTCTCTTCCCTTGTCTCCTGTTGGCATTTAGCTTTAGCAAGGTTCCTTGGGGCTGAGGGTGTAGCTCAGTAGCCTTGAGTCCCACCCTGTGAGCCAACAACACACCTGTCTATCTCCATTCAAGGCTAGCCTGGGCTACAGGAGACCCTGTCTCAAAAGCAGTCTCTTCCACAGCCCCTTCCTTTTCTCTTCTGCTCTGTCACTGTCAGTTCTCACATGAAGTTCAGGCATCCCAACTCTGATTTTTTTATATTAATTAATCATTGATGTCCTTTAATCAAATTCTCACTCATGCTACCCAAACTAGGCTAAGAATTGTTTCCAAAGTGTTTGTATTTTAATTTTCCTTTTTAAAAAAAGAGTTGTTTATTTATTATGTATAGTGTTCTGCAGGCCAGAAGAGGGCACCAGATCTTGTTACAGATGTTTGCGAGCCACCATGTGGTTGCTGGGAATTGAACTCAGGACCTCTGAAAGAATAGCCAGTGATCTTAACCTCTGAGCCATCTCTCCAGCCACCCCCCTTTCTTATATTGTTTTTATTGAGCTATACATTTTTCTCTGCTCCCCTCTCCCCTTCTTCCCTCTTCTATGACCTCCACATTCCCAATTTACTCAGGAGATTTTGTTTTTTTCTCCTTCCTATGTAGAGTAGATCCATATATGTCTGTTTTAGGGTCCTCTTTGTTGTTTAGGTTCTCTGGGGATGTGGACTGTAGGCTGGTTTTTCTTTGCTTTATGTTTAAAGCCACTTATAAGTGAGAAAGACAAACATATTTGTCTTTCTGGGTCTGGGTTACCTCACTCAATATGGTTTTTTCTAGATCTATCTATTTGCCTGCAAATTTCAAGGTATCATTTTTTTTAACCACTGTGTGATACTCCATTGTGTGAATATGTGCACATTTTAATATTCTTAATATTTATCTATTCTGAAACCATACATCCCAGGGATCATTGTGAATCTATCCTTCCTTACCTTGAAATCAGTCATTCATCCCGGGACTCCTGATTTCTTTCAGTAGGAAGTATGTAAATAGTGTTCCTATGTATATGTAAATATTAATGCTGCTGTGATTCTTTTGAAATTGTTTGCATTTCAGCAAAGGTTAAATTTTTTAGTTTGTAATGTGGTGAACTCTAGATGTGATCCCTGACGGTGCACTCTGCAGTTTTAGGATCTGGGTGTGTCTGTGTCTGTACGTAGACTCTAGGAGGTGCAAATGAGAGAAATTCTCATCTGTTCTTGTTTTACTTATTTCTTTTTAAAACTTTTTTAATTGGATTTTATTTATGTGTATGGGTATTTTGGCTGCATGTCTGTCTATGAACCACTTGTATGCCCGGTGCCAGAAGGAGTCTGACTTAGTCACTGATCTATTGCTAGGAAGAGACTCTGTGGTCAAGGCAACTCTTGTTTTAAAAAACATTTCATTGGAGGAGGCGTGCTTACAGTTTCTGGAGGGTTAGACAGGCGTGGCACAGGAGCTGTAGCTGAGAGCTTAAATTCCTGATCCACAGGCAGACGGGGGGGGGGGGGGGGGATGTTTGGGCCCTGTGCCCTGTGTGGACTTTTGAAACCTTACAGCCAATGGCACCTTTCCCCAGCAAGGCCATACATCCCCCCCAAAAAAAAAACAGTTCCACTAAATGGGCACAAGCATTCAAACATATGTGCCTGTGGGGGTGAACCACCACAGCATCAGATCCTCTGCTACTGGTGTCATTGATGATTGTGAACCACCATATGGGTGCTGGGAATAGAATGCTGGTCCTCTGGAAGAGCAACCAGTACTCATATATCCTCTGAGCCATCATTCTGGCCCTTATCTCTTCCTACCTCCCTCTCAAATCTTATATTTCTCTTCTTCTGTCTTCCACACTCTTCCTTGGATACCATAGGATGTAAAATTCTCTCAAAGTGGGAAAATTGTACCAGTATTACAGGTGTAAGTAACTTTTTTTTTTTTTTGGCGACGGATTTGGACACCTAAATAATAAACTCAGTCTCACCAATAGTGCATTGGTGTCTCATTAAGAAACGGAAATTCCCCTTAGCATCGTGTGACCAGAAGGGAACTTGAATTTTCATATTCTTCTGCTTCCCTCCGGTGTCTCCCTGCTTCATGTGCCTGAATTGGTACCCACCAGAGTGCTGTCTTCAGAATCTGTGTGTCTGTTCCTGCTCTCCTTAATGAACAGCACAGAAAGCATCACATAGGGAAGGAATGAAGGACACTTTACAGAATTTTCCAAGGAACTAAGTCACTCCAAAGAACCCCACGTGGCCCAGATAAAAACCCGTGTTATGAAGCATTGTTTATCAAACAATATGTGTGTGCCCCATACAACATTATGGTGGATTTTCCTTTTTATAAGGTCACTTCTCAGCCTGTTTGCTGTTTCTAGCAAATGATTAGCATAACACACACAAACACACACACCCGGCAGCCTTTAATCCCAGCCCTTGGGAAGCAGAGGCAGGCGGACCTCTGTGAGTTCAAGGCCAGCCTGGTCTACAAGAGTTAGTTCCAAGACGGGCTCTAAGGCTACAGAGAAACCTTGTATCGAAAAACCAAAAAGGGGGAGGGGAAAGGGGAGAGGCAGGGAGGGAAGCAGAGAAAAATCCAGAGCTCAATAAAAAATCAGTTTTCTAAAAGGGAAAATAAACATACACACACACACACAGGTCTGGACCGTGGGCACTGGAGAATACATAATGGGAGACTACAGCTATGTATTAGCTTAGGTTGTAAAAGCTGATTACAGGGAAATCCAAGGCAAGCAAGGCTGCTTGTTACATTGTTTCTTAAAGGCAGGTTAAACAGACAGGCTGGGTACACAGTAGGCTAGCAGTCTTAAGTCTTAAATGACCCTCATGTGTATTATTAACTCTGGCTGTGAGTTCCAACAAAATTTCTAGTCTCTTAGAATGTAAGATATTTTCATCATAACACATTGCCACAACTATCAGATGGCCCAGCTATTCCACTCCTGGGCATGTACCCAGATCTCAGATTGCCCCTAACTAGCTCTCTCTGTATCTCTCACATATGGGAAACAACCTGTTCCCACAGCCTTCCCTTTTGAGAATGTCTCTTCAACCAAAACAGCCTCCCTGTGACACCTTGCAGGAAACACAAAAGGTTTGTTCTTGGCCCCCTCAAGCCCTCCTAAATCAATAACTGAGGTGACCTTCCACATTTACAGCAGAGACTAGGCAGAGAAAGATAACCTTGGAGCCTTAGAAAGAAAATTAAGAAGGAGGAGTCACGCTAGCTTTCTGGGAGCCTTCAGCCAGTGGGCAGCATGGCCGGGTGCCCCAAAGAGCCTCTCTTGGCAGCAGGGACCTGTCTTGTCTGTAAGCTGGGGAGGGAGCGCAGTAGCCTCCAGGTGATACGGAGATGGCTATTGATTGGGCAGCAGAAAGGAGCCCTCTTGTCCTGAGGGGTTGAGCTGGGTGTTTCCCTCCCCAATCTTTCTGCTGCTTCTACTGGAACAGAAAAGGCCCTAGAGGTAAAGTGATCAACCACCCAGCCCCTGGGTTTCAGTTACTAGGTGGCTCTAAGACCATGGCCCCACAGTCGCCTGCCAGCTCACACAGGTAGCCTCCCTGTTGCTAGTGACACACCTTCTTCCTAGATACCAGTGCTCTGGAAAGGCAGAAGGCCAGCCCAGCTCCGTAAAGGACCATGGGCACGGCGCGCCAGGCAGCCCTAGAAACCTGCTTACGCTGCTGTCTCCAGGTCAGACGTCATGAGAAACGAGTTTCACAGGTATAACGGGGGCCAGGAGAGCCCCACATCAACACTGAGTAGAACCCAGTCTTCATACCGATGGACTTGCCCATGTGTGAAGCATGCTTTGTTAAAGACTTAGTCCCGGCCAGCGGAACAGCTCAGTGGGTAAGGATGCCTGGCACCAAGCCTGACTTCTGGACTGAGACCCTTAGGCCCCATGTTACGGAAAAGATAGAACTGATTCCAGCAAGCTGTAAGCTGTTCCCTGCACGTGATCTGTGAACAGATCAGCTGTGACGTTTCCCCTATTCTCTGTGCTGTGTGCCCACAGGTTCACTGATCACTAAATATCTACCCCTAAAGTAGCAAGTTTGACAGGTCAGCAGCTGCTGACTGTGTCCACAAAGAAACATCTGTTAGAGGCTACTAACCTCTGAGCCTCCTGGCCTCCGCTGAAACAGTAGCAGAAACTTTTCCTACAGTCTGGAAGTTCAAACCCCCCATCTGGGGTAGGAGAGGGTGAAGCCAATCCGCTGTCCCCATTAAGCATATTGTTTGGGCTCCAGAAACTGCTCCCAACGCTGCTACAGAGCTCGGGGGTTTTCTTGGAACTCTGACGACCTCTTTATGCGACATCTATCCAAGTTCAGTGCCTTCAGATGCCGTACCATGCAGTGAGGCACTACTAAAAAGACGCCGAACTCTTAAAAGTCTCACCAGCATGACTGACCAAACATAAGCAAACGGTGACACCAGTAAGCATGCCAAACTGGATGGAGAAAAGCCAAGTCCTCAACCCTACACAAAGAATTTTGAGCAACTGAGTAAAGCTGGGCTTGGGAAAGAATCACACTACCAGGGAAGTGTACACCAATTGGTTGTCCAGTGCTAAATGGTTAGTCCTAAAAACATACATACAAGTGACATTATATGGACCAAACAGGTTATATTTAGGATTACATATGTATATATACATACATATATTGAAGGACAACGGAGAGGCTGTTCATCTCTTACTAACTGGCTCTTGATCATTTCTGGGGCTAGAGCTAAAAAAATAGATACAGGTGGCTTTGCTCTTAGGTCCTAATTGTCCACTCATTGAGAAATCAGATATTGGTTTCCCCCTACCCATCATTCCTCTGAGGAAGATTTTGCCCTTGTGTGCTAATGGTTGTTTACTCGTTCAATTTTAACCCTGGGGTCTTCAGTATTCGCAAATGTCACAGGTACCCTCTTAATCAATTACAGTGCCTACACAGGGCTGCACAATTGCAATAGCAGGTTTTTTTTTTTTTTTTTTTTTTTTGAGTACCAAACACTTGGTGCTGTGGCTTGCACAGTGGGTGTTCCGTTATCTTCATTGTCATCCTTAGTTCCCTGACCCCGGCCCGCCCAGGAAGTTTTCATTCTGCTGCCCTTCCTTAAGGAGTATCCAGGCTGGGTTCCTTTTTCAGTCCAGTCCTTGAGCATCAAAAGAAACATTTTATCCTCTCTCCCAGTGTTTGGAGATGTGGCTACTGGCCATCTAACTTCACAATGGATTGGAATGCCCCATTTCCTAGACTTTGGGGCCTGGGGGGGGGAGGGGCAGGGGAGAGTTTAAGGGGATGTCACCTGGGGGTTTTCAGCTCAAAGTTCTTTTGCGAGTAGTACTATGAGGACTCAGAGCCTTCTCCCCAGGGATTGATAAGTAACCAGACCAAGCAAGAGAATTGTCTTTATAATGATTCTTTACTAGCAACTTCAATAGCCAATGTATCAATGGGGTTTACAATCTTAATAGGCATGGGGGATTGATGATGGGTAACACACAGGCAATTCAATATCACAATTATCAATCCTACTAATCCTAATACGTAAAACCAATTCATAACTTCAGTTCAGCTTATCAATCATTCATGAAGCACTTCTTAATCTTAATGCAACTTATCAATTAACATTTCCTAATACTAATACCAAACATTAAACATATGTATTAAAATATCGATTTCCCTTAACATTTCATGCTCTAATATCAATACTGATGTTTCAATAACTTCTAATAACTCACACTCTAAACACATGTTGCAAAATGCCCTACTTAAATAATCCTGCTATCACACACACACACACACACACACACACACACACACTACATGACCTGATCTGTCCTGTAAAGGGCTGGAAGGGACTGCTAGGTTTCCTCCGCCTGGAAGTCCAACTGCTCTGGGGGCTTGATCACGAAGCTCAACCCTTGACCCCTTAGTTCTGTGTGGTCCGGCGATGGTCTGCTCTATGGAGATAAGGCGTTAGATGTCTTGCTCTCAGGCTGGGATCGGGTGCTGGATCAACTCTTGACCACGTAGTCTGTGATCTGGTGCTAGTCTATCTCGGAATGCAGGGCCTTTGGTGGACTCTGCTTTTCGGGTGGCAGAGTCTCGGGGGACGAGGCTTTTGGAGGATCTCGCTATGAGGCTTCAGCAGCGTGCCTGGGCCGTCTTAATGGCGAGATGACTGTCTTACCTTTGCCTCTCTTTTATATACATTAGTAAACAACTTGTTTACTTGACTTCCGATAGCCAGATGTCCTAGGCTATCGACATTGACTGGGCACAGAGTGGGGAGGTCCCTCTCGTGCCCATGTTTCTGGTAAACATGTTTACTCCAAGTCTGTATCGGCTGTACACAGAAGGGTGAGGCCCCTCTTGTGTCTTACTGGAAAACATGTTTACCTCAGAATGACAAGGGTGTTTTTTCTTACATGTTTTTCTTAACATTTTCTCTTAGTAATTTTCCACACCACACACAGGAAGAAATGCTTTTACACTACACCAAGTTGCACTCATTCTTATTTTACAAATTTCCTGCTCTATCTACACTACAGATTTCCCTCTTTATTTATTCATTCAGAGGAATTTGTTTCCATGCTTATTACAGGGGATGTCATAGCTAACATACACTTGAAGCATCTTGCCGATGCAAGGTACTGGGAAATCTTCTACCCGCAGCTTCTATATATACCCCACAGCCCTGGAGCATGATGTAGCATGAGGGCCTGCTAACTCTTATGACTTATATTAACCCATTATTCTGGTATATGTTAGCCACATGGCTCAGTACCTTTTTCAGCAGGGCAGGTCACATCCTGCTTCTTCCGTGGTCTGGGCAGAACTGCTGAGGGAGCTTCCTGCTTCCCAGAATTCTCCTATTCTCCTTGCCCCGCCTCTACTTCCTGTCTGGTTGTCCCACCTATACATCCTGCCTGGCTAATGGCCAATCAGCATTTATTTAAAGTATAATTGACAGAATATAGAATTGTCCTACATCAACATGGTGTTGCAGGTGGTTTTATGAAACCACAGGGCTATGGTCAGCTTTTGGGTTTCAACCACTACATCAGGAGCTGAGGCTATATGTGGGTTTCCTAGCCGTGATGCATGCACTGAGTAGGTTTTCAAAAGACCCTAGTTTTTATTACAGTCCCATTAGCACCATGGTTCTGATGTATCTTGTGGGCTTTTCCAAAGGACCATAGGAAGAAATAACCTAGGGGGGAGGTCCCCTTTACTGTGATTTGGGAAGGGGGAAACAGCAGATGTGACTGTAACACTCACCTTATACATATATGTAAAAACTTCATAAAAATTAGGAAGCCTAAGATTTCTGGAAGCCACCCATGTCTTGGGTTAACCCAATCTCAGAGTCTTTGAAAGTGGGCTAAAACATTTGTATCTGCTGTTGAATTTTTCTTTAGTGGACAAAGAACCTCCTGGACCTTAGAGTCCACTGACATCCTGTACAACAAATTATCTAGTATTATTATACACATATATTTAGTTACTTTAATGTCTACCAATTTAATTTCAAGAAAACTTTGCTACAATAATATCAACCTAGAAGTTTATCTATATTGAACATGTTATGTTAAAGGTTTGATGTTTCTTGTACTTAACTGTTTGAAAAAAGAGAATCCTTTATAATTTGGGTAATTTTTAGTTCTTTTAGTGGTAAATTATCTTAGTCAATTAGAAGATAAGAGGTATTTCTTGAATCTTGCAAGGAAACCTAAAGTGCTCCTTAAGAACAGTTTCATGGAGTTGGTGGAATGTCCTCACGAAACACATTCTTTGCGAGTAAGGTTAAAGACTGAAATCTCCCCCCGACAGACACACAGCTGTGAGAATATTGACTGCATAGAGCATTTTCTTTATGGTGTTTCATTGCAAAGTTTCTTTTCTTGCCCACTTACATAATGTTGAAAATTGGGCCAAGTGATTCTCCAAGATACTTTGTTCGGGATAATATTAACTAGAAATTCTGGGGATGGAGAGATAGGTCAGGAGTCTGTGTTTTCACAGAGGACTTGAATTTGGTTCCCCTCACTCATGGTGATTGGCTTACAACTACCTGTAAAAGCTACAATCCATAGCTTCAGGAGATCAATACCCCCTTTTGGTCACTGGGCACATACTTTCAGGTGCATAGACATATACATAAATTAAGAAAACATACATTTTTAGGTATGTTTTTATTAAGTATTTGAAGCCATAAGATTGTTCTAAAATCTCATTGCCTAATATGGTAACGATTAGTCAAATTGATTATTTAAATTTTAATTGATGAGAATGAAATAAAATTAAACATTTAGGTCTTCAATCATATTAAAACGTTCAGTGGTGAAATGTATTTACTGCCTGCCATGTGAGCGGTATAAACAAAGTAATTCCTTCTTCATTGTAGATAACCATAGTAAATACATTGTTCATAGTCAGATGTAGGGCCTAATCTGGCTAACTACCTACTTAATTAATAAAGCTTTACTGACGTATAGCCATAACCATTTGTTTTCATACTTTCTACTTTAAAATTTTTATCATCTTTGAGTGCACATCTGTGTGAGGTATGCGTGCATGGGAACAGGAGAGAAGGGCATGTGTGTAACGGGTCTTTTGCTGTCTTTTTCCTACCAGCCAGCTCCCAAATAATGACATGGAGACTTATTAGCTCTGAAAGCTTGGTCTTAGACTTAGCTTCGACTTGTCCCAGCAGCTAGTATAACTTAACCCATATTTTTATTTATCTATGTTCTACCACCTAGCTTTTAGCTCTCTCCCAGTCTCTATGTCTGACTCATTCTGCATCTCCATGACATCTCTGCGTCTCTTCTTCCCAGAGTTCTTTAACCTCTCCGAGATCTGCTGTATGTGACATTTAAAATGCTTAAGTTTTTTGTAGTGAATGGTAACCATTCCTAACATTGACCTTTAAAGTCTCCAAGGAGATCATGGATAATAAATAAACAATAATGATTCCACCTGGATTGTGATAATACCATTAAGATGACAAACACCACCGGAAGATTAACTTTGAACTACAAAGTAGTCAGGACAACTTCAAAGCTGCTGGCTCAGAGGACTTGACCATTATCTCAATTTTCCCCTAAAGATGCTGTCACGCTCAGACAGCAGGAAGTAATTTTAAAAACACAACACCCACATTCCCAGGAGGTGGGGTAGATGGATTTTGGTCATTTGGTGGGTTATGGATGTTTGTCATCATTTAGGGGATTGTTGCAAATTGTTATTGGTCATGGTAAGAAAGGTTAGATTCAAGGATTTTTTGAAAAGAGAAAGGAGGGGATATAGGGATGATAGGATAAAAGGTTCAATTATTGAACCTAATTTTAGACTAAAAAAGTAAATAATTTATGCTGGTATGGATTTTTGTATGTTGATACAAATTTAAGGTTATTTTTGTTAAGATATTGTACCTATACAGCTCATTTAAAAAATGACATGTAAAGTTCTAGTCCTTGAAAACTACTGTTACATTCTGTTTAGGGTAACTAGAAAACACAAGTTAGTAGTTAGTCATCTAACAATCAGATTGTGGTCATGTTAGGTATGTTAGGTCAAATAGAGATATAGTTTAGACAGATGGCCTTCAAACATTTCAGAGAGCTGCAGAATATGACATTTACAATGTTTTGATAACAAAGCTTGCCACAACAGTGAGACATGTCTGCTCCTGGCAGCCCCAGTTTACTTCATAAAATGATGGTAAGCATTGAAGAACCGCCATATGGAGTTTGCTTTCAAATGGCAAAGCTGGCCATTTGGGCAAGAAACTGCCCTTGCCTCAACTGCTGATAGTATGCTGTCCAAGATGGACAAGCAGGACACAAAAGAAAGCAACTGCCAAATTTTGCTAAGACAAGGTAGGACCTTCCTTCAGAATTCCTGCTTTACAGAAAAATCTGTCAAATATTGTACGTCTGTAGGCCGAGGATAGATACCCAGATGCTGGAGAGGAACAGCCAGCTGTTTCTGTCATTTCTATAGTTTTAGAAGTTTGTTCTACACTTCCTGTTTAGTCAATTTATATCCTTCTCAGGTATCTGATGGAGTTGAAGACGAGATAGGTATAGTTTTCCTTGCTACCAAATTCACAGAAGAGGTAAAAAGCATATAAGGATAAAAGATATAAAAGCTTAAATTGTTTATCTAAAAAAAATGTTCTGAGATCTAAAAAGATACTTTTAGGATGGTAATACAAGTTATAATAGAAAATGGTTTAGATATGAAAGTTTGGACTCATCAACATAAGATAGATAATAAAGTAATTTTTCTAAATTTGATAAATCCAAATTAACTGGATGTTGTGAATGTAATTCGTACTTAATAATTGCTCTTATTGTATATAATTTTACCATATTAAAGTTAAAACCTTTCCTTTATATTTAGACAAAAGGAAAAAATGTTGTGGGATATTTGTACCCTGTATGGAGATGTATTGCTGTAATTGGAGTAATAAAAAGCTGAATGGCCAATAGGTAGGCAGGAGATAGAGGCGGGATTTCCAGGGCGAGAAAGAAAGAGGAGGAGGAATCTAGGCACACAGGAGACACAGAGAGGAAATGGGAGGAGCAAGGCAGAAGAGAGGCAGCTCCATGTGATAGGACGTAGATGAATATAAGGGGCTAATTTCGGTGTAAGAGCTAGTTAGGACCGAGCCTAAGCTGTAGGCCAGGCTTCTGTAATTAGTAAGTCTCCGTGTCATTATTTGGAAGATGACTGGCGGAAGAGAGAGACTAGTTACACATGTATGCCACTGTGCGTGGGTGGAGACCAGAGGACAACTTCATGGAGTTGCTTCTCTCCTTCCTCTGTTTTGGGTTCCAGGAATAAATTCATGTCATCAGCTTTGCAGACAAGAGCATTTACCCTCTGAGCCATTTCTCAGGATTCATTTGCATGAGGCTTCTTCAGACGGTAGCAGCTAGAATAGAGATAGAACCAAAAAGCTGGGCATATTTTTCTCTCCTTTTACAGAAGAAAAAGAAATGTTGTGGCCTCTGCTTTAGAGTGTTTATTTTCCTAAGTTGAAGCTGCGTGAGCAGATAGCATTGCTGTTATATACTTAGTGCAGTGATGTCATGCCATGGAAGGCAGACCATCAAAATTTGGAGATGAACTAAACCAGACCACACAAGAACCAAACCAGATTGTATGCACAAACCTCCAAGTACTGAGGCAAACCGTCACTCATTTAAAGGGATGGGGGAGCTTCTTTTCTTGTAGATCATCTGTGGTCAGTTTGACCCAGTGTTTAATTCCAAGTGCCCTGTTTTTTCTGACGCCAGGGTTTTCAAAGGGGCTCAGTGAGGACCTTGTAAAGACTGACCCTCACTGGAGCAGACTACAATGTAGCACAGAAAACTAAAATTAGAGGGAAGTGTGCCTTGTTGCAGATAGTGACCTCTCAGTGATCAGTGTCGTCTTAGTCCTGGCTGTGCTGGACAGATTTTCACTGTTTCAGATTGTGCTGATGTGTATAAGTCTTTGCATGTGTGTGTGTGTTTCTCAGTTGTTCTCCACGCAGACTAAATGGTGTTGACAGTAAGATCCCGTGACCAGGCATGCAGAAAACTTGAGCATTTAGAATTGAAGCTGATCTAAAGCTAAAACTTTTAAAATGAAGTGTTTTGTGGTTCTTCTTCAGTGTGTGTGGGGGGGGGGTGTGTGAGAAGACGGTGCAAAGACATTATTAATGGGTGTACTCTTTGAATTGGTGTTCTGGATCAAAAATAAAACTTTTAGCGAAAGCTCACACTTGAATTTTCCCAAACACTTACAAAATAAGAACATTTTGACAGAGAGCTACATTTTACATTTTACTTTTGTCCCCAGATTTCCTAATGAGACTCCAACTCTTGGTGATAGTTGGTTGTTGAATGATCATACATTGGGTCGTTTGTTGTTCTGCAGGATGATAAGGGAGATACAGGGGATGATGAGGGAGATACAGGGGATGATGAGGGAGATACAGGGGGATGATGAGGGAGATACAGGGGGATGATGAGGGAGATACAGGGGATGATGAGGGAGATACAGAGAGGGGATGATGAGGGAGATACAGAGAGGGGATGATGAGGGAGATACAGGGGGATGATGAGGGAGATACAGGGGGTGATGAGGGAGATACAGGGGGTGATGAGGGAGATACAGAGAGGGGATAATGGGGGAGATACAGGGGGTGATGAGGGAGATACAGAGAGGGGATGATGAGGGAGATACAGGGCATGATGAGGGAGATACAGAGAGGGGATGATGAGGGAGATACAGGGGATGATGAGGGAGATACAGAGGATGATGAGGGAGATAGAGGTTATATTGTCGCCGCTGTCACACCAGTTCAGTGTCTGCTGATCTGCAGTGAATCTAATAAAAATATCAACAGGGGGATTTCTGAGTGAGTTTCAGTGTTTATATAAGTAATCTGTATGTGGGCGCTACTTTTCCAGTATCTGTCGTAAGAATCGGGGTGGCATGGCTGAGGGATTTATACTCCCAAGTCCTCTCCAGGCTGGCCGCCCTCGCCTCCCAGAGAGGTTCCTCTCACTGTGAGAAGGTGTTAACAGCACAGCGCCAGTGCTGAAACAAATTCTGTTTTGCATCTGTTGCTTTGTGTGTAGCTAGCTTTGTGTCTTCAATAACAATCGATGCAAAGTTCTTGGTGGTGAGGAGAATATGTCTGGTTCTGCGGCTGGAACACCAGACCTCACGCACGCCCAGAAACAGCCCTGCCCCTGGGGAGGAGCGTTTGTTTTATAAGTCGAATCAGGATTTTTCATACTGCTAGTGATTCTTTTAAATTTTAGAAAAAAAATAAACAATGCTTGAGTCCTGCAGATTTTCTTGAGTATTGGATGGTGTAACTGAAGAAATGTAGCCATGTTCAAATCAGTTTATAAAAGTGTTTTTTGTAGTACTAAAACGTTTTTAAATGATACATGTTAAATGGAGTAACTATCTTACATGGCCTCTGTGATTTAAGCAGTCTAGATATTTTTGGTGTATATTCATGCTATTATTGTTAAAAGGTTTTAGAGAACCAATTTTAGGTATCACTAAGTACTTAAATTTTTCTTACATAGAGAAAGCACATACTACATTTACTCTCTTTATAAGTAGGTAAGTTACACTTGACCGTCTTTGATGGGATTTTTTTTTTCCCTTTTAACAATGGAACATTGTTCTATGTTAGCACAGCTGCTTACTGGTTAAATATGTAAACACTTACAAGTTGCTTAATTTTTAAGTGTTAAAGACAGGGAATAATGTAAAAACCTACAAGTTTCCTAACTTCATTGAGGTTAGACACTCAGGGTGGAACAGACCACAATCAATCAGATGGCAATAAAATGACCAGGGGTGCTAAAGACCGGAAGAGAAGGACGCTGGTTAAAGCGGCCACACGCCTACAAGAGTCAGGGAGTCCTCTGCATGGGAGGCGTTTGAATGCATGTAGAAAATGAGCAACACTTGGTGGAGTCACCCTGAAAGAGGCAGGTACCTGGCCCCAGAAACTGGACGTCATCTTGTCTTTTGGAGCAAAAGAGGAGGTTGCAGCCCAGTGGGTGATGGGAAGAAAGAAGGAAGGAGTATGATTATATCATAGAGATAGAGCCAGAGCCCAAGAAGTGGCACAGGTGGATCTAATTCATCTCCTTTGGGAAGTCTGTGTAAGTTTCCATGCGATGGTTCAATTGTGATTTACTTAGCTAGACACATGTTGTATGCTGCAACTGTAGCTTTCACATGCCTGTATGTTTGCCTTGGTCTGGGCGTGGTTAAAGGAGAACAGTAATAAAGCAATTGCTACAGTGTACATACATGTCGTATTTACAGATATTCACCATACACTCCCTCAAAGCATGGTGTGAAGTTAAAGTCGATGCGCATGGTTGTTTCCCAACCTTTGCCAATAGTGGTTCTAGGTAAATGTTCACATTTTGCTAATCCAGTAATTTAAAAGCCATATTCTTGCATGGTTAAGGTTGAACATCTGTTTATTACCTACATGGGTTTATTTGGATGGCTAATTTAAAGCACACAAACTTTGTTTTCTTTTTCAGTAATTTTATGAATAAGCATCAGAAGCCAGTACTAACAGGCCAGCGGTTCAAAACCCGGAAAAGGGGTAGGTTGTGTTGTGTGTGTGTGTGTGTCTAATCAGATTATTAGAATTGAGAAGAGTTTGAAGGATGCCCTGCTCTCCTTACTGGTATGATGGAACTCTGGGTAGCCCTGTTCTGCAGTGCAGCTGTGGAACCGGGTTGCTTGTGTTGGTGTTGGGTGGCTCTTACATCCTACCCAAGCTCTGTCTCTTTGGGGACAAAACGAAGATAATTAATAAAATAAACTTAACTGTTTTTTACTTTTGCTTTTTTTATGAACTTTCTTGTTTTGACGTCATTTATATTGTAGTTTCTGGTTTGTTTTTTGAGAAAATATCCATGAGAAGGATAGTAATGTTAAAAGAAAAAGTGTCCCGGAAATTTGAGGTTAGGTTAAATCCAGTGCCATGCTGGCTCTTGATGTGTGTGGGACTTTATTCCTGCTGTGGGCAGAACAGTAGGAGACGCAGCTGATGAAGACCAGTAAAATTTCTGTTTGTGAGAGTACCTTTTTTAATAAAATATTTATGTTGTTGGCCTCTGTGTAGGGTATTTAAAACATGACTTTATAATCTCATCCTGCACAATCTTATGAATTGCCAGCTTTGTAACTACATTTGGCACAGAGTGTAGTCTTGCATAGTTGTGTGTCATATATGATTTGGCACAGAGTGTAGTTTTGCAGTTATGTGTCATATATGTTTTTTTATTAGGCTTACACAGTTCTGTCTTTGGATATAAAAAAAATGGTTCAGCTAAAACTTCAAAAGACATTATTTCAGGAAAATAAGATGAAGTAAAAAATTACTGAAAATACCAATGTTGTTGCCATCCTCTTGGTTAGCAATCTCTTTCTCCTTTTCTGGTGTGTTTGGTTTTGTTTTTCGGGTAGCTTTTCACCTTGTAGCCCAGTCTGGTCTAGGATTCAGCATGTAGCCCCAGCTGTCTTGGAATCCTCCTGCTTCAACCTCCTGAGCACGGAAGCCACAAGTTTGAGTCACTGTACCTGTGTGGGTGCCCTGTCGTTTTCAGCCATTTCTCCTGTGCTCAGATCCGAGACTGGCCAGGGCCTTGCACATGCACACAAGCAGTCTAGTGTGAAGCTGTGTTCCAGCCCTTAACAGAAATGAATAAGAGAGACTTTTCACCCTGAAAAAAAATATGTATGTGGGCACCACCCTAGCTTGGGATCTCTGAGCTTCATCACCATCCATCCTCACACTTGTTCTCACTGACAGCAGATAGCACTGAAGACATGCCTGAGAGAATTCTCCACGGATCTTCCCTGGGGGCCTTCTCCCAGATGATTCTAGACGTTGTTGAGGTGGCGTGGCCACTGCCATCAACTCACACATCCATAGCTGTGTTGCACTGTCTTGTCTCTCTTTCCTTGCTTCTCCCTTGGCAGTTACTTCCTTTGGGAAATTCTGACAGACGAAGGTCTTGCTTTTGTGTTTGTTTGTTTGTTTTTTTTCTTTGTTTTTTTTTTTTTTTTTACCCCAAGACAGGGTTTCTCTGTGTAGCCCTTACTGCCCTGGAACTCTCTCTGTAGACCAGGCTGGCCCCAAACTCAGAGTCCTGGGATTAAAGGTGTGCACAAGTTTTTAAGTTCTCTTAGGTAAAAATAGTTCTTTTTGTGTGTATTCTTGCCAGAGCTTGGGTTTCTTTCACTTTTTTTCCCCCACAAACTGTATTTCCCAGTTCCTCAGCCTATAATTTCCAATTATCAAACCTGACCGACTCTCTCAGTCAAGGCTCAAGCTTGTTGTCACATCATTGAGAGAAATGATCAGTTGCAGTCAGTCACAGACTTTAATAAATGGCCTACGGTCTTTTTATTTCCCTTGTTTTTCACATTATGAGCAAGGAAATGTCTGTCTCCTGAGAGACAACGTGGTTAGATTCTCAGTAATGGTGATGTTTGCTCTGCTTGCCCATGGGTTCCTTGGGCTCCGAGCTATGACTGCCCCGCGGGCTATGTACATTGTTCCTCTAGAATTTTATCATTTTCCCCTCCCCCTCTACACAACAAGACTCTAATTATATATTTTTTTCTGTTGCTTCCATTTGCTTGTTGGTGGCTACATAATGCTTTTGTTGCAGCATCAAAGGGTCTTTTATCTCTTGTTGTGTAGCGAACACTGTTGCTATTAATCTGTATATGTGTTCATGGCACCTCGACCCTCCCCCACATAAGTGACGAACGAGTACTGTGGTTCTGGTATAAGTGATGTTAATGACTTATTACCATTTTCACGGTAGACAGCTGCACGTAGCCGTTCAGTACAAGCTGGACAGTTTTACTGATATCAAAATTATGCAAGCGTGTAGCTTAAGCAAGCAGTTCTATGAGATGTAGTTACAGCAACAGGGCCTCTTGACTCTTAACTAATGCTTTTGATTTTCCCATTCATGAAGCCAGATCACATTTTCCTATGGCTGTCTCTTGCTCTCTCTCTTTCTCCCTATCTCTCTCAGCAGTATTAATTGTTCACGTCCTTCTACAGAAGTAGAGGATTCCATCCTTTGCCTGCGTCCCTCCTGTCCTTCTGTCTCCTGTGACTGGGCATGATCTTCATGGTCCACTCTTTCTTAGAGTGACATTGTGATCCTTTGGCTAAATGACTTTAGTCACTTTTTTTTTTTTATTTAGGCTTCATTTTTCTATGACTTAAAACTATGCACCCATAACTTTTCCATTATTATACAAAGGAATTGATAGCAATGATAATTCTTCTATTATAAATGCCTTTCACTTTTTTATTGGTTCTTTGAGAATTTCATACACTTTATTTCGATCATATTCACCTTATCTTCCTCCCCCACATATTCCAGATATGCCCTCCCTTCTCTTCTCACACAACTTCCATGTCTATTTTTTTTAACTGCACCAAAACCCGCTTGTGCTGCCTAAATGTTCTTGGATGTGTGGCCTTCCACCAGATCATGGAAGACTTATTGGGGCAACACTGACCCTTCTTCTCCCAGCAGCTAATAATTCACACTAGCGCCTCTGCTGGGGGTGGGGGGTGAGGAGCTTTGTGTCCATCTCCCTCTCCATGCTTCCTCTTGCTTAGGCTGGTGTGGACTTCCGTGCGATGTCACAGCCACCATGTGTCCATATGCACATCCGTCCTGCTGCATCCAGCAGTCATGTTTTCTTGTAGTCACCCCCGGCTCTGTCTCTTGAGTTCTTCCCAGCCCGTGTTCCACGGTGATCTCTGAGTCTTTGGAGGTTGGAGTACATAAGTGCCATTTACACTCACATTGTGTCATGCTGGAGAGCTGTCCGGGTCACGTTGCTTTATTCAGCCACTTTGAGTTGTCACCTTGAAGCTGGACTGTCCACTGTCTGCACCAATGTTGTTTCCTTCACGTGTGTGTTTTGTTTCCTTTGTAAGAGCTGATGACGTGGCCGATAGTCACCCACCACTTCTGAGGCTTTGAATGTCTCGATGCATCCTTGCTTTGCTCTTGTCTGTAAAGAATAATAGTTTGGCTGAAATCATTTTCAGCCAAATTTTTGAAGACACTGATTTCTGAGCCAGAATTGTTCAGGACTTATTTCTGCTCCTTGATACTTTAGTGTGGCTTGGTTTTGGTTTGCTTTGCAACAGAAACTGAGCTCGCTGCCTTCCTTCTGGTGCTCTGGGATTTCATGGCAGTGAACACACCTTGTGTGGGTCCAGTTTGAGTGTGGGCTCGCATCATTTGTCAGCTGAACACTCACGTTCTTCAATTCTGTAAAAATTTCCTGAAATTTTAAAAATCATTTCCATCGACTGAGAGGTTTGCTCTTTGGTGTTTGGCTGGTCTGCCCTCTGCCTTTTGACTAAAATTTTTCTAGATTGTTCTTTTTCAGTTCTCCCATTGAGTTCATGTTTCTGTCATTTTTCATTCCAGGAGCTCACTGTTACTCCAGAAGTATTTATAATATTCCTCTCTGCCCCCCCCACCGCCTTTTCTTTTCAACACCAACCTTCCACACGACACCCATCTAAAGTCTAGACCAGGACTCCTTCAACCCGTTTACTTCCCTCCCAACCACACCGTGCCATACCTCCGTGTCCGTGGGTGCAGTGCACCACATCAGCTCATGGTGCCTTTGCATCTTTCTCCGTCTGCCTCATGGGTGTGCCCTGGAGACAGCAGCTGTGCCATAGCTGGTTTAAATCTCTGCAGCCCTTGAGATGATCTGCAAAGTCAAAATGTGCCTAGTCATTGTATATTCCTATGAGTTTACAGTATAGTTTTGTGGAGTCTAGAGGATGTATGATATTGCAATAGATTGCAATAGCTAGAAGGATTCACTAGAAAGATTGCAAGACTCTTAAAACAGTATCTTATTGTCTTTTTTATGAGTAAAAATTCTAAAATACTATGTTTTGGTTTCTTGTAAAATATGCATAGATATAACATCCATGCACATACAAAAAAATGTGTATGATCCTCAGCACTGAATGTCAAGAGCTGAGGACAGAAAACAGTACCTGCCCTGGAACTATATATCACACATCCGGCTTAGCATGAAAAAAGACACCCCTTCTTATTTCCTCTATTTCAGTCTTGTTCATTTTCATCTTCTGCAGCCATTGTTGAGTCTCTGCTTCACTTCTTCATCTCAGACAAAATAATAATTCATGTTTTAGTAGTTATAATTTTCCCCCATGGTTAGGCTCAATAGATAATAAACATTAGCCTAACCTGCAAATGACATAAATGAACAATCATTAATGTTATTGTGTGTTAGATACTTAAAATGTTTGGAGGCCTTAATGTCCAGAGTCAATCAGTTTGTCAGGACAGATGTCTAAACAAGGGGTTTTAGAACATGGGGATCTATATGGCCAGTTTCTTTCAGTACTCTATTTACACACACACATGGATTCTAATTTTTTTTTCAGATGAAAAAGAGAAATTCGAACCCACAGTCTTCAGGGATACACTTGTCCAGGGGCTTAATGAGGCTGGTGATGACCTCGAAGCTGTAGCCAAATTTCTGGATTCTACTGGCTCACGATTAGATTACCGTCGCTATGCAGACACACTCTTTGATATCCTGGTGGCTGGCAGCATGCTTGGTAAGCCCTGTGGTTTTAGCATGTTCTTATACATGTATTTCAACTCCATTACTAGATTTCCTCTTAGGATAGAATCCTTGGAAGCGAAAATTAATAAAAAAAAAATCTGCAACTTTTTACCTAGACTATAATTCCCTAAGCCACAAGTGTCTATAGAAGGCTGTGGCTTTGTATGTTTGTATATGGCTTCTAGATCCTTCCCACATACTTGAAGAACCCAGATGTCAAATGGCAGCTTTTCTTTTCTCTTCCGTGTGCTCATGTTGATGTCAGGACTCATTCTTAATAGTTCTTCCACCTTATCCAAACCCAAAGCTTGCGAACGTGGCTACTCCAGCCAGGTTGCTCTAGAGAATCTCGTGTTTACCCACTGAGCATTTTGTATAAGTTTTGGGAATCTGAATTCTGGTCCTTAGAACAACTGCGCTGTCTCCAGCTTCTTTAGATCTTAGTTTTTATCGCTGATTTCCATGGTAGCTCTACGCCATTAGAAGTTGTCGGTTTGTTTTCAGTTATCCAAGACATATTTGTGGACTAAAGATGACTCAGCTGTTAAAGACCATTGGCTGCCCTTCTAAAGGACCCAGACTTGATTCCCAGCGCCCTCAAGATGGCTCACAACCATCTGTACCTCCAGTTCCATGGGATCCAATGTGTTAGCATTCAGGCACTTGCATTGGCCTGCCCTTGGACCTGGCAGGATACGTCATACTTGCGTGCATCCGCTGGTCAGTACTCAGGCAGTTAGGCTGGCTTGCTCAGGGTCCTGACAGTGTCATCTGCTATGTCAGTCATTACCTGGTTTCTGTGCGCATGCACTATGCCCCCTTATACGAGACAAACTCCACCCACCTCCCTCTCCCTCTTTCCCACGGCTTCTCTGAAGAGGGAGGCAAGCAGGCCTTTGCCCCTCTCCCTTCCAATTCTCTCCTAATAACTCCTCCCAGCACCCACGTGAGCACGGTGTGTCCGTCTGCTCTCTCCCGCCGCCGTTTCTAAACTATAACTCAAGGCCATCTCAGGCCTTCACAGGTGCTCCATACATGTGGCTCACTTATATCCGTGCAGGCAAAACATCTAACGTATAAAATAAAAGTGAATTTGTTTTAGTTTTTTGTTTTATTTTAAGAGAGAGAGAGATCTGCAAATCTGTGGAAATATTTTGATTGTTTCAAACACTTGGAAGTGGAGCCAAAGTGTGCTGGGTGCACGGATGAGACAGTTGACCTAATAGAAGTGCTGTCCCGCATGTCATCTGTACTTTCAATCGAGATTTGCTGGCGAAGCCAATCCACCTCGAGATGGGGCGAATACATTTCTCCGTTTGGAGGTTGAGCCTCCTGAGCCCCCGTTCACATGCTCTGCTGTGGAACGTGGCCCCCACACCACCAGGCCTTGTCCTACACTGCTGAACTTCACTGCATTCTGAATTAATTTTGTGATACCATTTATACAACTCACCCATCGCTATAGAATTCAAGAAAGCTCTATTATTATTAATATAGTATATTAAATCACAATACCCAGCAATAACCATTGATAATATTTTGGCTAGTCCCTTCTAGAAGGCTCTTCCCTCACACGGTTTTGATAACCGAATAATATTATATGTGTCTGGTGCTATACATGTTAATTTGTGTTTGCTGAGCAATATAGTCTGATTTTCACCTCCATGAGTGTTACATTTGGGGTGATTTCAAGAGTTACACTCCAGTGATATTTAAAAATATTGAGTTCCAGTGTGTTTGTGGACACATATACTTGTATTCTGCTCTGTGTAATTAGCAAAGTACCAACCGCGCTATTAAAGGATTGAGATATTAGGATCCTAACAGGCAAAGGAAATGTTTTTCTTAACATGTTGCCTTAGATCATGAATCTCCTACGTTTGTCTTTTTATAGATCTTCATCAATTAAATTAACAATTGATATTTTTAAATTTATAATGAAATAGGGCATTTTCTGACATTACTTTCAGTATTTACTGGTTATATTTTATCAGTACACCGGCAACTCTGTGAGAGTGGTCAGCAAGCGTGTCACACACTGCTGCACATTGGTCAGCCCCATGGAACCTCGTTATTGTCACTCCTCATGCGGGCAGCTCATTTCCGTAGACAATTCAAGTTCTCTATAACAGCTGCCTGTTGTATTCTAGGGTCCCAGTGACCTTCAAGCAGCACTCTTAATCCTACTGTCTGTGCTGAGCTGTTTTTATTTCCTTCCCCTCCTATAGAATTGCTAGCAAGCCCTTCCTACCGTTCTTCCAGTCTTCCTCCCAACCCGTGGATGTGTTGAAGTATCTGCACACTATGCATTGATTTCCTCGAGGCCTTATTTACCATCAATAGCCGATTTAGCTCTGCAGCCCAGACTTCATCCTCCACACTGTGCCCATGTATAAACAGGCTGTTACATGTTTGACGCAGCTTAGCCCATTTTATACAATCCAGATGCCTTTGAGTCCAGATTTAAGATGAACTAAGAAAAGTCCTTCCTTTAACTGAATACTTTGTCAATGACCAGTCTTGCAGGAATTTCCTTCATATCACAAGGTTTTCCTATTGTTCTTGGTCTTTCATCAAAGACTGTTTGTCTTTTCCTTCACCTCTATCTTAAGAAAAAGGAGCTGCAAGGGATGCCTTGTGACCACAAAGGACGCATTGCAGACACAGGACACATTTTTTTCTGCTACTACTACCACCTCGAAAAGTAGGAGTGTTCCAAAGCCAAGAAGTGGCAATTAACACATGCTTACACTATGATGTGAAAACATTTGAAATGCAAGCATATCATCAGCGTGTGATAAGCGTTATCTGTTGTGTGGACTAATGCAGTTTTAAAACCTTTACCTCCCCAGGGAAAAGTGTGCAGGTTCAAAGTCAGACTTTCCAGTTCCTCAGTTTTTACCATGAAGGAACAATTAATCCAGAGGTTTGAGAAGATTATCATCTTAATATAATTTTAATTCCATTGACTGTGTTCATTAAAAGGGACTAATGAAACTGGGGGTGTAAGTTGTTTTAAGGAAAATAGACTCCTGCAGGAGCTGACTTCTTGAAAACTAATTTACTTACAAAAGGTTATTGAAGTCTAAGGCCCCATGGACAGCTCAGTAAGGTAAGAAATTCTCATTTCCTACATCCAGTACCAAAAGTGGCTACATGTGGCCCTTTCCGCCCAATGTCAGAAATCACAAATTAACTTAATGTTAAATTACACATATTTAAGTAGATAACTACTTTGGTGTCCTCATTGCTGTATAAATTATACATATTTAAATTTTAGAAGTCACTGATAAGTAGATGGCAACTTTGGTCTCCTCGTTGCTATACCCATGATGCACAGCACACACAAAAAAAACTGTATGCTTCAAATACTTGAAATACTTGTTAAATATAGGAGAGTTATCGCCAAGATAAGCCGCTCAAACCTATCCTAACTAAAGTGAAACAGAACCGGAAGACAGAAATATTTAATACACTGTTTCTGCCCTTGTAATTTGTCAGTGCTTATAGTAGCCATTGTTGGAAGTTACGGGACCATGGAAAACTGATAAAAAGGGACTCTTCTGTTCCAGTCCATCACATCTACTAGCAAACAAATAGGAGAATTAAAACACTGTTCTAGCCAGTGCAGCTGCTAAATGACTACAAGTTCAAGGCATCAGCACAGACTGTTAGCCACATATGGGACATTGTGGTGGTGAAAGAGGCAATGGTTTTATAGAAATATTCCTGTATCCCAGTAAAAGCCAAAAGGGTCCATAAGAGTTGGTTGCTATGGTTGAGCCCACAGTTAGTACTGACAGCCCACACCACCAGACCCTCCATCCATTTGAGTTGGACGCTTTGCTAAGAAATGGCTCGGTAAGTAAGAGCACATGCTGCTGTTGCGGAGGACCCGAGATTGGCTCCCTGTACCTGTGTGTACAACCGCTATAAGCCTAACTTTGGGGGATCCGACACATCCTCTTCCAGCCTCCAGCCAAGTCAGCACCACTCAAGTGTGCAATGACACACATATCTATATAAGTAATTAAAAAAATAATAATAAAGCTTAAGAAAAACAGAGCCGAATCTGTTCCGTCCCAGTTAGGTGGACAAGGTGCAGCAAGACATTTACCAGTCCTGAAAAAAAGCCATGGGCCAGTGTAGGAAGAAGCATCCAAAGTGCCTTGAGGATAATGAAACAGTTCACTCGGTAGAGGTTGGTTTTCATGGCTCAGTACCCACTTTGGAAAGAACTAGGTTTTTAATGACAGGATCTCGTGAAAGCCAGGACATGGAACAGGTGTGGTCAATATAAACAACTTTGGATTGTCTTGGAAACAAATACTTGGCAGCCCGCCTTTATTTGCGTACAGTGACTGTTTTTACACCTACTCTCTCTTTTCCTTGACGTTTCCTTCTGATTTTGGCGTTGTCCCACACACTGTCCTAACCTGTCTTCCAGCCCCTGGAGGAACACGCATAGATGACGGTGACAAGACCAAGATGACCAACCACTGTGTGTTCTCAGCCAACGAAGATCATGAAACCATCCGAAACTATGCTCAGGTAGAGCCCGGCCTGCAGAGCGGGAACAGAAGCCCCAAACAGATAATGAAGGGGAAAGACTCTAAATAACAGTGCTAGACAACGCTCATGTGAAAAATACACAGCTGCATTCCTAGCGAGCATTAACTTTTTAGAAGATGCCATCCCTCTGCCCCGCCTACAGTTCTCCAGATGCCCTCTATAAATTCATCCTATTTTTGGAGGAAACAGTTTTGATCTTTCTTTTCCTACTGAAGCTGCGTACTCCCTTTGATCCATCGGTTTTATGTCTTGGTCCTACGACCTCTTGCAGCCACACTTGAGGTTGTATAAGGTGGCCACAGTGATTCTCAGTAATGCCAAGGAGGGAAATAAATGTAAAACTCATTTGGAAATTTTGTGACTTACAGTAATAGACTACATACAATACAGCTGTGTAAGAGCATGAAGAGGGCTGGAGACATCGCACAGCGATCAAGACTATGGGCTGCCTACCCTTCTACAAGACCTAGGTTTAATTCTCAGCACCCATATGACAACTTACTAGGGATTCCCAGTCCCAGGGGGATCAGACAACCTCCTCTGATCTCCAAGGGCACCATGCGTGCACATGGTGCACACACATACATACACCAATACACAAAAATAAATCAATTTTTTTAAAAATCAAGAAGAGTAAGAAGGGGCTAGAGGTGTAATTCACCTAGTAGAGCACTTGCCCAGAACTTACAAAGGTTTGATTCCCCAGCATTGCATAAACTGGGCACGGTGACACCTGCCTATGCTCATCCTCAGCTATATAGTGAAATGGAGACCAGCTTGGGCTTCAGTAGACCCAGTCTCAAAAGTCATGAGAGGTCAAAAGATACTTGTATAGCTAAAACCTGTAGGAGAGTCCTAAGTCAATCCCCCGTTAAATGTGTGCAAGTATGCTCAAACTCACTGGCTCTTAGGGGAATATTAAAATTATGGTGGGTCGGTTTTCCCATATTAGCTTGGTAAAAAAGCAAGGCGCTTTTAGGGCTGCATGAAAGGTCTGCAAATGCAGCTAGCCAGGCCTGTTTCCCCTGCTCTGATTCTATATGGATCCCTTTAAAAGAGTGGGCTGTGGGCTGGCAGTGTGGCTCAGTGGGGAGCATGCATTTGCACAGCGGCCTCATCGAAGTGTGGGGGCTGGGAGAGGGATGTTTTCACGTGGAACAGCACACAGGGTCAAACTGCTCGCGTGCTGGTCTGTCCTCTACATCTCTGTATTTCTCCTGTGTATGTAAGAGCTGTAACTGCTCTGAGACGGCGTGGGTTTAAACTGTAACACTCCGTTCCATAGTTCATCTTTTTGGGGTTTGGGGGCTGGTTCTCATATCAAACTTCTAGTGCTCCTGACTCTTAGGCTTCCACAGCTGGGAGGACCATAATTTCTAAGTCTGGTTTCTTCCAACTTCTGCATCTGGAAGATTGAAACTGTTTTATTTTCACCAACATTTGTTTATTTATGTTGTTTCTATTCTATTTCTGTTTCTATTCTTTTTTCCTCTATTTTTTTCATTTCAGATTGTGTTTTTGCTCTCAATGTGTTTGTGTGTATTCATGTAAGGATCTGTGCACAACGGCAGTTGTCCTCGAAGGCCAGAAACCTTTCTGCTCCCTTAGAGCTGGAGTCACGGGAACTTTTGAACTCGACATGGATGCTGGGCATCGAGCTCCGCCCTCTGAACAGTAGCAAGCGCTCTTAGCCTTGGATTCGCGTCTCCAGTGCCAGTTTCTGTTCTTGAATTGGTTTTATCCTGTGTGTGTATTTGATCCTGTTTTTCCTAGAGTCATGGTACCTTCTTTGAAATGCTTATAGATCCAATGTCTTAATGTGAACGCTTTTATCGTTTTATCATTGCACAGCTATGACAGCGGATGTAGTTTCTGCCCCCTCTTTCTGTGGCCTCTAAATTGTTGGCGTAATTCAGCGATTCTGTTTATTCTGTTCAGGTCTTCAATAAACTCATCAGGAGATACAAATATTTGGAAAAAGCATTTGAAGATGAGATGAAAAAGGTAAATTCAAATATCTAAGGCAGAAGGATCCTGAACTTGGGACCCACCTGGACCACAAAACAAGACCAAATTGCATACACATACATGTGCATGCACACACACATACATACGCTAACACAAGCTTTTAACTTCAGCACTCTTGCTCCCTGGCATGAGGTCATGCCTCGTTTTGCTGAGAGTTTCCTAGACATGGGTTAAAGTCAAATGCTTTGAGTCTGGTTCTTCCACTTACTCAGTATAAATATCGGAGTGATGTGATCGCTCTAAAACAAAGTCTTTAGGATGCTAAGGATGCTGAGTTCGTGTGTTCTACACACATCACAGAACGAGTAAGAGAATCGCGTCACCCGCATGTAAATATAAACCTGTATTCATGTTGGAAACTTTTCACTGGTGCTGAGTAATGAAAATGCAGCCAGGTCCCTGTTGTGATTGGAGGCCCCTGGGGAATGTCAGCATCATACCTAAGAAATGATGAACTTGAGAAAATGTAGTCACAGCATAAAGCAACGAAGTTAGGAAAGGAGGACCACATCCCACAGCCCCAAGGACTTAAAACTCAGTGTGAAGAGGGGCATAAAATCCCCTTTGCTTTATTTCAAACTTTGTAAGTCACTTTCTAAGATCTTATGGTTTGAAGCATTGTGACCTGCACATCTTCTCCCTTCTTCACAAAGTCAAAGAGTCTTCTCACATTCTATCTAGAAGTTCCTTTATCCGATATCTTCCATTGCCTCCTTACCAAGGCTTGTGTTTAAACTATGATCCAGGAAACAATGTGCTTGATTCTATATGTTTTAAAGACTTGGACAACCCTTTTTTCCCTCAAAGGTCTTACTTCACATGGACTCTTTCCTGCTGTGTTTTGTGTTTGTAAAAAGTTATATTCAAGGGGCTGGAGGGGTGGCTCAGCAGTGGAAAGTGCTTCTCACACTTGCAAAGAGCCTGAGTTCAGGTCCCAGCACTCATCGGGTGACTTATAATACCTGTAATTCCAGTTCCAGGGATCCCACACCCTCTTCTGGACTTCCCAGGCACCTGCATATACATGGCAATAATACACAGACACAGCTTAACATGTAAATCAATAAACCTAAAATTTTGTTCTTTCCAAAATAAAGTTTTTGCATATGCCATGGTGAGGAAGTGGTCACCCAACATGGGGACGGGGTGAAAGACAGTATATTACAGAATACATGGTCACTATATGCTTCCCCCTTTCCAGGTGCACTAGCCACATGCACATTATATATACACACTGTTCCCAAGCGTCTCTTACTGTGACTATAGCTACGTGTGCATGAGCCTAGAGAAAACAGCCTGACTTTCTACAGTATCCATTTGTCATTGGGCGCATGTCCAGCGTGTAACAGATGTGCGTGCATGTCCAGTGTGTGACAGCTGCGTGTGCGTGCCCAGCGTGTGACACCTGTGCCTTCGTGCCCAGCGTATGACAACTGCGTACTCAGCGTGTGACAGTTGCGCGTGCATGTCCAGTCTGTGCCAGCTGTGCATGCATGCCCAGCATGTGACAGTTTTGTGTCCAGTGTGTGACAGCTGTGCATGTGTGCCCAGCGTGTGACAGCTGCGTGTCCAGTGTGTGACAGCTGTGCGTGCATGTCCAGTGTGTGACAGCTGTTTGTCCAGTGTGTGACAGCTGCATGTGCATGCCCAGTGTGTAACAACTGTGCCTGCGTGCCCAGCGTGTGACAGCTGTGTGTCCAGTGTATGACAGTTGTGCGTGCGTGTCCAGTGTGTGACAGCTGTGCCTGCGTGTCCAGCCTGTGACAGCTGCACCGTATGGTGACTGCTTCCTCACCTAGACATGGCGGGATGTTCTCATTGCATTGTCTTCCTACCCTGGTGTCTGCACATACAGATATGATTTCTTTTGTTTCACCCACAGCTTCTCCTCTTCCTTAAAGCATTTTCTGAAGCAGAGCAGACAAAGTTGGCAATGCTGTCTGGGATCCTGCTGGGCAATGGGACCCTCCCGGCAGCCATCCTCACCAGTCTCTTCACCGACAGCTTAGTCAAGGAAGGTAATTGTGCTTGGGTCTTGTCGCGTGTGTGGGGGAAAGGAACGCTGTAGACAGAAAACTGCCTGCCCTCCGTGTGTGTGTGTTTACACACACGTCTCCAAATAAGAAAGTTCACTCTTATCATAAAGAATCAGAAGAATGTGCACAACTGTATATTGGCATTTGAATTCTACTTGCCAACTAAAACCTTAGGCAGAGTGTGAATACCTTGAAATTGGTTAGGTCCAAACCATTTCTTCCAGCCCAGATGCTCCTGGCATTCTTGGTTTGTGAAACACTTCATTGTCCGGGAGTGCTTTGTGCTTTGTAGGACCTTTTTGCCCTTGGAGATAAAATCCCAGCCAGTAACTCCAATTTTCATGTAGAAACCAGAAACTTACCATCTTTTTCAAACGATCCCTCAAACAGAAAACCTCTTCTAAACCATTTCAGCTTCAGATCTGTGGAACCTATCAGGAGGCTGAAGCCTAAGGGTCATCGCAGGTTCAAGGCCAGCCTGGGCTACAGAGTGAAATTGCTCTGCCTAAATCAAAGGAAGACAAACATGAAGGCGGGGTTCTCCGGTGTTGTTCTAGTCACATTTTTAAGACCTTCGGGGTGAGATGGCATGCTAGTCAAGAGCACTTGCTGCTCTCGCAGAAGACTAGAATGCGTTCCCAGCAGCTCTAACTACAGCTCCAGGGTAGCCTACACTCTGCTGACTTTAGACATACACAAATGCACATACATGAGCACACATGCACATTAAGCTATTTTTGGAAAAAGGCCTTCATTGTCCAAAGGACAGTGGATAATTTCCAAGTCAAGATCGCTGCAGCAGAAAGATGCGTGCGCGAATTCTGAAGTTTGGCAGTTTGCATGGCTGCAATAATTGATTATACAATAAAACAATAGTGGGCTGTCTTCTTGTAGGAGGATAATGGTATGCAAATTATAATTTAACATAAAACAGTTATTTTCCTTAAAAATAAATTAAAGGAGTTTTTGTGAGAACATCTGTTTCTTCTGGGAAGTCTCCCTCCTGCGTGTAGGACAGCCCATCTTCATTCATGCCCATAGGGCTAAAGAGCTGTTGTAGCTAGGAAAAGGTAGCAAGTCAAGAGACAATTGGCATTGTGCAGGTTCTCACCAGTGTTATGATTCTAGAATCATTAGTCATTGTTAATACTGGGATATTTGAAAGTATTTTTTTGAAAAGAATTCAGGATCTTCCGTGTATCTTATGTTATTAGCTGTTTACACACAGAAAAAGAAGGTACAATTGACACCTTATACATTGATAATACTGATTACCCTAGCCATCACAATAGAAGACAATCGCCTTCCTAGTTAATGTAACCCTAAGTAGGGAGTGGGGTTCAGTAGTCAATAGCACTTTCTACCCTTGCTGATAAGGACTAAGTTCCCACACCATCAGGTGGCTCATAACCACTTATCTCTCCATCACTTCAAGGGACCCAGTGCCCTCTTCTGGCACCCATGGGCATGTGCACACATAAGGTGTATATACAATACTCAGATACACACATGTACATAAAACAAAAATAACACATCTTTAACAACAACCATTATAGAAGTTGGGTGGTGGTTGTAGGACTCAATTATTTACCTTTTTGCATTTTGAAATTGGTTATAGGAAAATGGGGAGGAGGATGTCTTTGCCATGGGAGTGATCTTGTGTTTGCATTATGGCTTTTTCCTCATAATTCACAATCTCCTAACCAGGAAAGATTAAAATATTACACCTTTGCTCAACTCCTATCTAATAACCATCCAAGAAAATAGGACCATTCCACTCAATAAGGGAGTAACTTCAAAAACATTCCAGGTTTCCCATCAAGTATCTCCTGTAATACAAAGTGATGGGCTGAAAGATAGATTTTCTTTTTAAGCTTTAGATTTCAATCACACTCTATTTTTTTCTTAAAAATCAGATTACAGGCCAGGTGGTGGTGGTACACACCTTTAATCCCAGCACTCAGGAGGCAGAGGCAGGTGGATCTGAGTTCGGGGACAGCCTGTTCCAGGACAGGCTCCAAAGCTACAGAGAAACCCTGTCTCAAAAAACCAAAAAAAAAGTAAAAAAAAAAAAAACAGATTACAGAATAGTCTTATTTTTACTTCCTTACCTAACTGTAGTAAACTTTATATTGATTCTATAAGCTACTAATATTGTTTATAGTTTGCACTATAAGTGGGGGTATAGCTCAGTGATTCAGCGCCTGCCTCGCATGCGTGCAGGCCCAGGTTTCCCCACCAGCAACACTAAAAGAAAACTCATCTTCAAAAGTAGTCAGTTTAAGATTCTTGAGCGTATAATACATAAGCATATTTCCTTAGGGGGTGTGTGTGTGTAATGCCACAGCATGCATGCATCGATCTGAGCACAACTTTCTCGTGCTAGCTTTGCCCTTATACAGATTCCAGGGATTGAACTCAGGTTCTCAAAGCCATTTTGCTGACCCGTGTCTTTTAAGTAAAATAGAAACTGTAAAGTTAGGACAGACATCAGAGTGAGCAGGAACATCGTTCATGCCCCAGACTTCATCCCAAGAGTGGCGTCGCTGGTCATTGTCGAGTGTCCTCAGAGCAGCTTTGGCACACTCCCCCCCTTGTCCGTGTTCTGCAGTAAGGCACGCCTTAGCATATAGGTCCAGGAGCCTTGCCAGCGGGATGATGCAGGTGGCTGAGGTCACTGAGGTAATGACTAACGAGAGGTGCCAGCACTGAGACTCGTCAGACGTCAACCTGGCTTGACCGAAATAGGAATTCTTCTAGAAAGGAATATTGGTAGCTGCTTATGCCACCAATACTAGACAGACATTCAATTTAGGAAAATCAGTTAAATATTTCAACTACGCCATAAATCTTCATCAAATGCTATATAAACATGTATTCAGAAATTGGAAGTGTTCCAGAAAAACTGTCTGCTAACTAACCAATAGTTTATTTTTGGAAGTAATCATGATTCAAATATGGATAAGGGATTGAGTGGCTTCCTGATTTACATCTACACATCTATCTAAATTACTTTTAAAATTCCAGAAATGTTTCATTTTCAGCAGCCCTGGTATATGAATCGAAAGTTTGGTGACCATCCTCATCCAGAGGTCACTGTCAGTCCTTACCGACATCACGTAACAAATAGACTGTCCCTAGAACTACACTTCTGTCATTCCAGCTCCTCAGAAAGCTGAGGCAGGAGAACTGTGTGTTCTTCGCCAGCCAACCTGAGCTACACAGCAAAACCCTGACTCAACAACACAGAAAATAGATGAGTCTGAATCCTAAATAGACCCTCAGACTTTGCTTCTGTCAATCAGGTTGTCCAACTTCAACCCAGTCTCAATGGTAGTGGCCACTCCAGAGTCACGCCCTCTGCCAGGAAGCCCTCTAGACTCTCCCACATCAAACCTAGGCTTCCTCAGCATCTTAACTTCTGTGATGGAAGCATCACAAAAGGAAGGAGTAGAGTGCTTTTTAGGCATACTATAGTTCATTGGCCATGTAGAAACCCTGGCCTGGTGTTACAGTTTGTAGTTCCAGTATGAGAAGCAGACATAGGAGGGTTCCTAGGGTTTACTACCCAATAAGCCTTGCCTAACTGGGAGCCTCAGGCCAGTGAAGAGACCCTATCTCAGAAAACAACATGAAGCACTTCTGAGGAACAGTGTCCAGTGCTACCTGGCCTGCACACTAACATAATATGAATAAATAAACACATGAGTAGTTAAGTTATACCAGATTGAAATCAGGAGTCCTGCTCTGAAAACTTTCTGTTTTGAGACAGTTTCTCTCTGTAGCCCTGGCTGGCCTAGAACTAGGCTGGCCTTGAACTCAGAGATAGATCTGCCTTCATCTGCCTCCCAAGTGCTGGGATTAAAAGCATGTACCACCACCACCCGGCTGAAAACTATTTTAATTTATTTTCCTTTTTTTTTTTTTTTTTTGCTATTGTTCATCTGTTTTTGTTGTAAGTGGGATATCGCCATGTTGCTCTGCCTGTCTTCAGACGTCCTGTGTAGATCAGGTGGTCTGGCTTTTGTAGCAATGCTCCTGTCTCTGCTTCCTGTTGCTGGCATTGCGGGCATGAGCCACCATGCCCCAGTTCTTTCTCACGAAGATGCTTTCTTTGTAGTAGGACAAGGGAGATGTGCGGGCAGGTCTGTCTGTTTTTCTTCTCTCCCAAATTAGCTGTTATCCATTTCAGGAAACCTGGTCAGAACTGTTGCCTTGTGCGGCCTCACAGGGGGTCGCTGCACGCGGGAATGACAGTCTCGTTTCTCTGCACGCGGGAATGACAGTCTCGTTTCCTTTCGCAGGCATTGCAGCCTCATTTGCTGTGAAACTTTTCAAAGCCTGGATGGCAGAGAAGGACGCCAACTCTGTTACCTCTTCCTTGCGGAAAGCCAGCTTGGACAAGCGGCTGCTTGTAAGTGCGTATGCATCAGAGGTTGTCTGCGCGACTGCTGGCAGCAAGGGGCCATGTCAGTGGCGTGGCCGCCTCTGCTGAACTGGCCTGTGTTCCTTTTATTTCTCGTTATCATGGAGAAATTAATTCCATTTTGATCTTACATACAGTCTTATATATTTAAAGTAAATAGAATACCCCGCGGCCAGTCACGAGGAAGTCTTTGGGAGTGTGAGCGGGCTTTCCTAGGGAGGGTGAAGAGGGCGAGGAGTGCTCTGTGCTATAGGGTGGTGTGGTGCACCCAACAAGTAGGGGAAGAGAGCTAGCCAGCTGAGTGTTGACGTGCCTTTTCTCTGCTTCCTAGTTGGTGCATGAATACCACTCCTGCAACATTGCTATCCCCAACTGTGAGCCACATTCATCCCTTCTCTTAGTTTCCATCTAATACATGGTCGTATCCCTATATTAAAAAATTATAAGGGATGCAAACACTCATGTATGGGTGTTTATTGACATGGTATTGACATTTTATCAACAGTAAAGCTTTCTCTTTAGGACTGTGGTGGTAATTTGATGGTACAGAACCTGCCTAGCACACTCAAAGCCTTCCTGGTTGCAATAACTTTTTGTAAAACTAAAGTTTTAATTTTTTTTTTAAATCTCATTTATCTGAACAAACTAGATGGCTACTTGTGATATCTTGAGTAGGAGCTCTGTTACACCTTCCTTTCTTTCTTCCTTTAGTTGGGAGGGAGGGTCATGGTGCGCATATAGAGTTAGAACAACTTGTAGGAGTTTGTTCTTCTACTCTGTTGTTATGGGAACCAAACTCAAGTTGGTAGACTTCCGCATCAAGCCCATCTACCCAGTGAGCCATCCTGCCAGTCCCACCGTAGCATTTTCGGGGAGCCTGTGTATTATCCGTGAATGAGCTGTATCTTTTCTAGACACAGCAGGGTTCCATACGTCTTTTCATCCCAGGCACCGGACTGAAGGATCAGCTCCCGGTTAGGAGATGTGTCTGCTTGGCACAGGACAGGAACACAGGCCCCAAAGTCCTCAGGAACACTAAAAGCATACTTTCTATGAGCCACAGTTATTGGTCCTCCTGGAGACGTGGCTCAGTGGTTAAGAGGACCTGCTGCTCTTGCAGAGGAAGTTCTCAGCCCCTGGAACTCCATCTCCGGGTGCTCTAGCGTGCCTCTGGCCTCCAGGGGCACCAGCACCCGTGTGCATGTGTCTACAGATTGACACATATGCATAAATATAATTTAAGATAAAATCTTCGAAAAGGTCACCGGCAGTCCTGGAAATAGAGTAGGACAGTTAGCTCCTTCTGCCTCTGTCTGTAGGCAGTTTGGGGGCGGGGAGGGTGGTGTCTGTTGGTCCTCTTTGACAGAGAGGATGTGGGTGATTGAAAACAAAGATAGAATCTCTCACAACTTTCCATGGAAGACTCACAAAGTCTAGTTTCTTAACTAGCCATAGGTCGGCTGATTAGATGACTGGTGGTAAAACTTCATCTGTCTTGAGAGCTTGTCATTTAACTGTTCCTGCTGGATCCGTGTGTCTGTGTCTTGTGGGAATAAGAAGCATAGGTGTCGTTTCTCCCAAATGCTCACAACCTCAGTCGGGTGAGACAGGATGCTTGGGATATATGGGTACAGTGGGTGCCTGAGAGTTCCTGACTTCACACTTGGCACATATTGCTTTCTCAAGGGAGTCATTTTTGTTTCATGAAGATACACAATTTATATAGCTGTTCGGAAAAATAGTGACGTTAACCATTAGTCAGCAGTGTTACTGAAGGAGGAAAATTGTATACAAACTTGAGGAAGAGAGGATGGCAGAAGCTATTCCGATCCCTAGAAAAAGGGAAAGTGAATTTGCTTTTCCTTTTATTCCTTGAGTATGGTTTTTGGCATATTGCCTGCCAGAAATTGCTGGGAACGTAGAGATTTAAAAGAAAGCAAACAGACCCTTGACTTTTTGAAGTGACATTCTTCAAGGGAATGAGGAACACACCAATAAAACATATATAATTTATTTTTAAATGGTGAAGCTGGGGTCATCATGGTGCACATCTGGAATCCTAGCACAGAGGGCTGAGCCTTGGAGGATCACCATGAGTTTGAGACTAGCCTTCCACTACATAGCCAGTTTGGGGCCCACCTTCATGAGACTACCTCAAAATAAAAATAAATAAATAAAATAAAAAGATGAAAACACATAGAGATAAAATTGAAAATGATATAGACAAAAGCTAACAGGTTATGGGGTGCAGTAATCAACACAGACTTTTGGTAGTAAGGGAAAGCCTGTGGAGTGGGCACGTATTGAAAGGCAACATCTGCGTCATGAATGAACTGTGAACATTATGATGGGCACGCACTGGAACGTAACTTCAGGTGGCCTTTGCAGTCACACTCCTCCTGACAGGAATCCTCAGTGGCTGCACTGAGTAATGGAACCAGAGTTGACTTGAGTGCCACCAACGCTGCCCTTAAACCATGACAACTGCTGTATTTATTGTGTTTCTGCTTTAGGCCTGGTGAGGTGGCTCCATGGTTGGGAGTGCCCGCCACCAAGCCTGACTCACATATGTCATCATATGACCTGCAGGTGTATAAACACATTAGTTAGATATATAGAAGGAGGGAGGGAAGGAGGGAGGATAGGTAGATAGATAGATAGATAGATAGATAGATAGATAGTAGGTAGGTAGATAGATAGATAGATGATAGATAGATAGACGGTAGGTAGGTAGATAGATAGATAGATAGATAGATAGATAGATAGATAGATAGATAGATAGATAGAGAGATAGAGAGATAGAGAGAGAGAGAGAGAGAGATGATAGATGGATGATAGATATACGATAGATAGGTAGGTAGGTAGATAGATGATAGATAGATCGATAGATAGATAGATAGATAGATAGATAGATAGATAGATAGATAGATAGACGGTAGGTAGGTAGGTAGATAGATGATAGATAGACGGTAGGTAGATAGATAGAGAGAGAGAGATGATAGATGGATGATAGATATATGATAGATAGGTAGGTAGGTAGGTAGATAGATGATAGATAGATCGATAGGTAGATAGATAGGTGGATAGATAGATGATAGACAGATTGAGAGAGAGAGAATAGTGATAAACAGATGATAGTGGTCCTCTCCCTAGCAGCCGCCCCATGATGGCAGGTCTTTCCACTGAGATGAGTTACAGAATCATTGACTGTACACATGCAGGTCTAACCAATGAAAAGCACATGTCTGTTTTTTAGACTTGACAGCAGTTTGAAAATTGCCTTCATTCCATAGTTGGGTACTGGAGTCACACAGGATTAGATTGTGACTAAGTGCTACTGAGCAGGTGCCAAGCTGGGTAGGGTAAAATGAAGTGATGAAAATATAGGGTGTTTTGCTCTTTTTTTATTGCTGTTTTAACAACAACTAAGAAAAAAAATTCCATCAGAATTATGTAAGAAACTGAGCAGTTGGTGAGGCAAATTTAGATTGGGCCTCACTCTCAACTTAATTGAGAGCCACTGTTGTTAGTGGAGGATGAGAATCCTGCTCCTCCTTTTCTGGGTCTGAATCGGAGGAGCCACTGATGTCTTCCCTAGGGTTTCTGATCATTTCAGCTGTACAGAAAGAAACTTGAACTCAGTTAAAGGAACAGTGCGAGCAGCTAATGATGTCAGTTTTTTCTTCTCAATTTAAAAGCAACTCGAGCACCGTTCCGTTTTTCTCAGGCTTTTTGTTGCTGTTGTTTGGCTGGATTTGGTTTGGTTTGGTTTTGGGGTTTCTTTGGGGTTTTTCAAGGAATTCGCTCTGTAGACCAGGCTGGCCTCGAACACACAAAGATCCACCTGCCTCTGCCTCCAGAGTGCAGGGATTAAAGGCGTGCTCCACCACTGCCCAGCAAGAGTTTTTATCTTTCATTTAGTTGAGCAAATTTAGTCTGTGCTACTGTTGATTAAAGTGAAAGAAAGGGGGGTCCGGTTCCAGTGAGCGCAGCAAGTGTGTCTGCGTTGGGCAGCCCTCTATAAAACCGTCTCTTTTTTAAAGGTGCTCAGCTCAGCAGCTGTACTAGGACTAGTGCTCTGCCTTGGAGCGGTCCTTGTCTGTGTGCAAGATCACAAGCGCGTTAACACGGAAATTCCACCCTAACCTGAGCCGCTTGGAGTTTACCCCTCCCCTTTTCTCCTTCAGGAACTCTTCCCTGTGAACAGACAGAGTGTGGACCATTTTGCTAAATACTTCACTGACGCGGGGCTGAAGGAGCTGTCGGACTTTCTCCGAGTCCAGCAGTCACTGGGCACCAGGAAGGAACTACAGAAGGAGCTGCAGGAGCGACTGTCTCAGGAATGTCCCATCAAGGAGGTAGGAGGCCGTGGTGAAGTCCAGTGTAACACGGGGGGATGAAGGGCAGGGATGGGGAGGTAGGAGGCCATGGTGAAGTCCAGTGTAACACGGGGGGATGAAGGGCAGGGATGGGGAGGTAGGAGGCCATGGTGAAGTCCAGTGTAACACGGGGGGATGAAGGGCAGGGGTGCGGAGGTAGGAGGCCATGGTGAAGTCCATTGTAACATGGGGGAATGAAGGGCAGGGGTGGGGGCCTTCGGGGAGGTAGGAGACCATGATGACCTCCAATACAGTGGACATGGTTGATGGGTACAGGGGTGTTCAGTAATAGAGCACTTGAATAAGCATTCATGAGACTATAGTTTCCATGTCCAGCACCTGTCAAAAAGACGCATGCTGGTGTGTGTGTGTGTGTGTGTGTGCGCGCGTGCGTGCATGTGTATGCCTGCATCTGAATACCAATGCAAAAGGGAGGAATTACATAGGTCACATAGCACAGCTTTCGCTCCCTCCTGTTTATTGCTATGCACTATTCCCTTTTCCCTAGGACTTGTCTCAAAGTATTCATTCAGAATCCTCTTTTATTACATTTTGGGGTGTTCTGGAAATTAATGTTATTTTGGTCCAAATGCCCTACTTTACCCAGCTGCTATGAGTATCAAACCTTTTCACCAACATGCAGACTTGGCCGTCTATCTGCCATTAGATAACCCCATAATGTGGCATTTCTGTTTTATGGTGGATTCTCTACCTGGAGCGAGGCATCAGCTATGTGTAGTGTCTAGGCTGGGCAGTTTGAATCATTGGGTATGAATGTGTGGGCTTGTTTCTCTTTTCATGGTGATTGGAGTCCGACTCAGGACCTCGTGGGTATACAGCAAGGGGGCCACCACTGAATTACATTCCAGCACCTTTGGAAAAGAAAACCCAAATCCACACAGGGAACAGTCATTTGGGCCAGACACATCTTGTTTCACCCTTTAAAGCTATGTAAAAGATACAAGTTTTGGAGCTGTGTTTCAGCATAGTTTGCTATGTGTTAGACGATTGGTGATAACTGTTGATGTAGCTGGAAAGGTATTCTTTAGGCTGAGAAACACCCTTTTTATATGGTATGATAAACTTAAGCTGGGAGTTCTCCTCCTCCTTACTCCCAAATCCCTCACCCCAACTGTACCTACTGTGCTCTAAGCCTCGCCTGGTTGAGAGCCGAGAAGCTCATGCTGATAACTGTCCACCAGGTGGAGGTGTTAGAACAACAAATGCCCGTGCACCCACTGCCTTCCAGTCAGCACTGCTTCCAACCCTATGCAAACTAGAGTTTTGCGTGACTTCCGTTGGGGGAGGGAACTACAGGGAAAACCATAGAGCCGCTTTTAGGTGCAGGCCTGCCCCCTGCTCTGCCTCATCCTAGGAAGGCAGGCAGCTCTCAGCCCGAGGATGGCCCAGCCACTTCTTGAGAGTTACTCGGCCCATTCTTTTACTTCTGTAGTTCAGAGCAGAAGTAATAAAAACGGTTGTCTTCTCACACAAAAGGAAAGGGAAAGAGGGTGTATTGTTAGTTACAGGGTAGCAGACCAAAGATACTGTATGGCTTTTAGTCACTTCTAAGACCCTCCCTGTAATTGTGATTGTGTCAAGAACAAGGCACAGGCAGCATCTGAGTATGAATGAAACACACTGTTTGGCGGACCTGCATTCAGAACTGAGAATAAGTCTTCATATTGATGCATATGTGAAAGGAGAGATAACCTGCTGAATATTGCTAGACTGCCATGAATCAAAGAAAAAGGCAGAATTGGGGTGTGGCTTGCTTGGTAGAATCCTTGCTTGACATGCATGAGCCTTGGGGCCAGCAACTCCTAACCCAGGTGTGGTGCCCAGTCTAGCAGTTGGGGCGGGGGGGGGGGGTAAAGGAGGAGGAACAGAAGTTCAGGGCCATCCTCACCTAGAAAGCAAGTTTCCCTGACTGAGGTTTGTTCTCGACAGGGTTTATCTGTGTAACAGTTCTGGCTGTCCTGGAACTTGCTCCTGAACTCACAGAGAAAGATCCACCTGCCTCTGCCTTCCGAGTGCTGGGATTAAAAGTGTGCACCGCCACCGCCAGGCTAAGTTTCCCTGTCTGTAAGGAGAGGAGGGAGGTGCCTGTGCTTTCCAGTTTCTTCACCAGTTGACTTTTCCCTGAGGTGGGGCATGGGAATCTCAAGAGTAGGAATTTTAAAAATGCACTGTAGAGAATGGATTTGTACAAGCCCAAAGCATCAAGAAGTTTAATTTTGAAAAGTAGGGATAAAAATTCACAGACCTGTTGCTTTCTTCAAACCCGAAGAGAGACCCCCATGCCCCATCCTCCCGAACCCACGGGGTTCGTCCCTATCCTTCCAGCCTTTCTCTTAGTCCATGCCGTCTGGCAGTTTTTGTCTAGAACTAAGTTTATGAGGTCAAAGTAGATTTCCTAGCTTTCTCTCATCTTGTCATTTGAGGGTGTGCATCGGGAACAGAGATGCTGAGCGCTGCCCTGCCCACCCTGCCCCCCACCTTTTATTGACCTTGCCTTCGAGAGAAATAACCCCAGTTTCTAAGCTTTATATTTGGTCTTCTGTTGCTCGCTGACTCTCTCTCCATGAAACATAGGTGGTGCTTTATGTCAAAGAGGAGATGAAAAGGAACGATCTTCCGGAAACAGCCGTGATTGGGCTTCTGTGGACCTGTGTCATGAATGCTGTGGAATGGAACAAGAAGGAGGAACTTGTGGCGGAGCAAGCTCTTAAGCACCTAAAGGTAATGAGTCTTAAGTGAGAACCATCCCTGGTGGGTCTGCTATGCCCCCTGAGGGTATGAGAGGTCCAGCTTGGTATGGTGCCACAGTCCTAAAACTCCAACACTCAGAAGGTGGAGGCAGGAAGATCTGTTCAAGGCCAGTCTGGGCTACAAGAGACCCTGTCATGAATGGAGAAACAAAAGAGCAAGTGTATGCCAACTATATTTCCCCAGAACCAAATTAAACATATCCTGTCTACTTTTTTTTTTTTTTTCAAATCTGCCACTGCCTAAATGTTTCAAATAGGAGAACATGAAACTTCTCAAAGTGGACTCTCACTAAAAACGTCACAAGCATCCGCACAGTTAACTGTCAGGGTCATACATTAAAGAGACACGTGAGCTAATTACTGACTGTATTCCATGTGGACAAACACCCAAGCCTTTTGTTTAAGTAAACCATGAATAGACATTGGAATTAGAGAAGAAAATTGTGTCAGTTGTGTGTTCTCAGACATAAATCAGCATGCCTGTGCGTTAAGGTGAGTGGAAACCGTAGGTCTTGCACGTAGAGTTCAGTTAGGAAGTCAGGGTCAGAGTGTGAACCAGGCAGCTGTAGATGATGACATCGGGGTTTGTGAGGTGAGAGGAGTAAGAACCATCTGTTCCGGCTCAGAGATGGGGATTTCCAGGAAAGGGAGATCTCAGAGAAAGCAATGGCTAACTATCACCAACGGAAAACCAAAGACACTGGGGATGTAGGAACAACAGCAAGAGACCCTTCGTGTGGGACTCCAGGAAGTGGAATCCCGCCGTCCTGACTGCAGAGGTGTGCTGCACCATAGCCCCTGAGGATGTGATTCCACTTCCACAATCCCCACCATCCCCACCAGCATGCACAGTGGGTTCCACAGTCATCTGGAATCAAAATGGAGTCTCATTTTGTCTCTTTGTACTGGGTACAATGATAGTAATCTAGTGAGATCCACTGGAAAGCAAACCAAACAACCATAAAATGAACCTCCAGGTCACACCTTTCGCCCCCTGCTCTGTTCCAGCAATACGCTCCCCTGCTGGCTGTGTTCAGTTCCCAAGGCCAGTCGGAGCTCGTCCTGCTGCAGAAGGTTCAGGAGTACTGCTACGACAACATCCACTTCATGAAGGCCTTCCAGAAGATCGTGGTTCTCTTCTACAAAGGTACCGCCATGCTCCGTCACTTGGCCTCTGTGCTCTGTAGAAGCTCTGGGAGCAGGGATCACAAGCCTGCTGCTGAGGAGGAGCCCCCGGAGATGCTAACTGGTGACCGTATCACAGGAAGAGAGAAGGCATGCCCTCAGTCTGCACTACATCAGGAACCTTGCTAGTTAGGCACCTAAACGTTTCTTACTGGTCTAAGCTGCCAAAAGACCGGGCATGAGCTGCTTGTTTCTTGGCTACCGTGAACGAATGTAATTATGTAAGATAATTGAGTCTGCTTCTGAATTGTAACAATTAGCTCTAATAACAGTGATTACCAAAATGCTATATGTACCGTGTGCAGACCCATTTCGGTGCCACAAGGCAGAAATAATTAGCCTTTCACTTGACATTTTCGTTATTTGTCCCAGCCATTCTCCTGTGTTTCTCAAGGCAAGGCTATTTTTAAGTATTCACATTTACGGTCTTTTCATGGTATTTATAAGGTTTAGGTTGCCATGACAACTGGCACTGGAAATGAAAGTTAAATGCTCTAACTGATCTCAGTCTCCATACCTACAGCATACAAAAGAGATCCTGGGCTGTTTTAGGGCTAGATGATGTAGTTTTAATATGGGGGAAGGAGCAATTGGGAGATATAGTGTGAACATTATAAAAGGCTCGTTAGAGGTTGTTACATGCATAAGCAGCATAATATCACGAATATAAAGTAATATAGGCTAAATGTTTATCTTCCCTTTCTATTCTTAAAATAGTCGAATGTATTCCTTAGTTTTTACTAGAGTGTGTCAATCGAACATACGATGTTTTTTATCGTCTCCTCCCAGGCCCTATCAACTTCTCCTGTGTCCCCTACTCCCTGGCTCCTGAGATCTCTTTTATCCCTACCAGCCCACTTTCACTTTCTTGTCTAAGTGAGCTTAGTCAGACTTATGTACAGATGCATCCCTTACCTTTGCTCCCCAAAGTTGTTTACTTAGAATAATAACTTTACACTTTCTGTTATAAGTGTTTACATGGTTGAGTAATAAGGCATTTTTTAAATGCTTAGTGGTATTTCACTGTGAATTTTAATTGGCCATCCAGACTCTTACCAGTGTCTGGGGGGTGATAGTTCACGTTTGCAGAACAATGAGTGTGTTGGTTAATTTTGTGTCAACTTGACACCAGTGAGAGTCCCTTGGGAAAGGGAACCTCTGATGAGATAATGCCCCTAGCAGTGTGACCTGTGGGAAGGTCCAGCTCATTGTGGGTGGTGCCACCTTTAGGCTGGTGGTCCTGTGTGCTGTGAGGAAGCAGGCTGAGTAAGCCGTAAGGAGCAAGCCAGTAAGCGGCACATGACCTCCAGGTTCCTGCCCTGACTCCCTTGGATGATAGACTACACGTTGAAAGCTGAAATAAGCCCTTTCTTCCCCAAGTTCCTTTGGTCAGTGTTGTATCACATCAATATAAACCCTAACTAGGACAGTGAAATGTTTCAGATAGATAGGTAGATGATAGATAGATAGATAGATAGATAGATAGATAGATAGATAGATGATAGATTGATAGATAGATGATAGATGGATGGATAGATGGATAGATAGATAGATAGATAGATAGATAGATAGATAGATAGATAGATGATAGATAGATGATGGATGGATGGATGGATGGATGGATGGATGGATGGATGGATGGACGGACGGACAGATAGACAGACAAACATAGTCACTATGCCAGGAAGGCAGCTTAGTGGGTAACGTTGCCAGAGGGGCAGCTAAAGTGATCTTTGGGACCCACATGGTGGAAGGAGAGAACCAACTCTCTCAAGTTGTCCTTGATCTCTACATGTGGCTCACTGTAGCATGCATAAGTAAATTATCTAAATATAATTTGTTAAAAAAATTTAATTAAAACAATTGCTAAATCTCATTTGAAATTATCTATCATTAGTTCTATTTGGATGTGGTCCAAAGATAGTAGTGTCTCAGAACTGGGGCTCACCAAACGAACATCCCACTTAAAACCAAACCTGAGAGGCTAGAGAGAAGACTCAACAGACAGGAACACTGGCTGCTCTTCCGGGGGACCCAGAATCCATTCCAGCACCCGTGTGGTTATTATCACGTGTCTGTGACTCCAGCACCCTTTCCTGGCTTCTTCCAACACTGCATGCACAGGGCACCCAGACATATATGAAGACAAAACACCAATACACATAAATAATTTTAATTTTAAAATTAAAATAATTAATTTTAAAAAGAAAACCCTAGGAGCTGGAGCGGTGGGTCAGTGGTTAGGAGCACTGGTTGCTCTTGCAGGGGTCCTGGCTTCATTTCCCAGTACCCACGTGGTGGCTCACCACCATCCATGGTGATTCATGGGGTCGGACAGCCTCTTCTGTGGTCCCTGAATGTGCTGTGCATACACACCTGTAGGCAAAACCATCAGTTATAGAAAATGATTTTAAAAAAGTTCAGGTTCTGCTGCCAGTCCACATCTGACTCACCTGACACAGTGCAGAGGTTGAGGGAGAAGCCGGTTCTACACTTGCTTTCTGACCCAGCGCTGTGCCCTGTCTTCTCCCCCAACCCAATGCCGCCTCCATAACCGAACAGTCTCATCAGAAGTTTTCTATCAGAGGCATTATAGTTTAAATGTTAATTTCTCTATAAGAACCCCTATTTGGGGGCTGGAGAGATGGCTCGGTGGTTAAAAGCACAGGCTGCTCTTCCAGAGGTAACTGAGTTCAGTTCCAGCAACCACATGGAAGCTCACACCCATCTATATGGGATCTGATGCCCTCTTCTGGGATAAAAGGTGTACATGTGTATGGAACACTCACACATAAATAAAATAAATCTTTAAAAGGAAAAAAAAACTGTTTCATTATTTTATAATTCACACTCAAAAGAAAAAAGACTTGTTATTGGGAATGGCATCAGCATGGTTAATCTATATTGCCTCTTTTTGTATTGCTGTAGCCACAGGACCTGACAAAGGAGCAGCTTGTAGAAAGAAACATGCATTTGGGAAAATGGTTTCAGTGGTTTCAGCCCATGGCTACAGGCATGTGGAGCTGTTCACAGGAAGCCAGAGTGAGGCCAGGACCGGGGCGGGGTTTCACCTTCAGAGACCCACTCTGACGGGCTTATTTCTGCCACCTGCCCCTACCTGCAAAAGGCTCTGAGCCTATGATAGAGCCGCGAGATGGGGGACAAGCATTCCAAACGTGAGTCTTTGGATTCAGAAACAACGGCGTGTAAGTGACATGTGAACCACTGACGCCCTTCGGATTTCACTGTGGCAGCATCCTTCCCCACCAGGCTCCTCATAGCCACTAATGACAGGAAGTGAAGCTGACTACTTCACTTACTAGTTTCCGGTCCCTAATGCCAAGGGACAGCGACCTGAAATTATAAAATTACCCAGAAAATACAAGGCAGCAGCTTTGCCACAGGCCTTTCACCAACCCAAAGTTAGTGTGTCTGTGGCGGGAAGGGCACCAACATCACGTTTATTTTGCTGGTTTGAAGGGAAATCAGAAAGAAAACTTTCTTAGTGAGACCTAAAGATAAGTCACTGAGATGTTAATTATTATTTTTAGGTAATTTGTTAATTTTCCATGAGCCTAATTATACATACAGCCTATTTTCTTGGGTAAAATATTGCATGTTTCCTCTTGAGATCATCCCCTGGAGGACGGATGTTCCTACCACCATTAATGTTGTTGCTAAGTTACCATGCTTATTTTTTACTTGTAATCAGTGTTTCACTTGCACGGTGGGAGATATGTGCTTTATTCATTTCTGTGAGGGGTAGATGTGCTTGTTTTGTACCCGGAAAGCCTAGATTAACAGTGAGTGTGAAGTTGTTCTCTCTGCCCGACTCTGATGCGTGTAACTCACCTGGAGGACTTGCTGAAATGCAGATTAAGGTGTCAGAGAGATGGATCTGCACTTAGTGCCGAGGGCTGGAGTTCATGCGTTCACAGCTGATTGTCCCGTAACTTCACCTCCAGGGGGTCCCACGCCTCTGGTTTCTGAGAGGCCTTGTATTTTTTTAACTTTTGAGGGGTGGGATCCCCCAGTATCCGTGGTGTCCCGGAACCTCCTGTGAAGACCAGGCTAGCTTTGAATTCATAGAGATTTCCCCCTGAGTCTGCCTGCCAGGTGCTGAGAGGAAAGATGGCTTCCACCGTGCCGGGCTTCATTTTCTCATTTACAGAAACCTCATATGTTAAACTCTGTGTCTTACACAAATATTTCTAAAACAGCTTCTTATTCTCGTTGCCCTGCCCCTACTTCCTGCCTGGTCACCCCGCCTATACTCCCTGCCTGGCTACTGGCCAATCAGCATTTATTTAAAGTATAATTGACAGGGTACAGACCATTGTCCCACAGCATAAATGTCTGGGTGTTGTGTCTGTACGTTTTATACACCATATGTGTGCCTGGTTTCCATGGAAGCCAGAAGAGGTCACTCTCTCTTCTGGGACTGGAGTTACAGATGAATCTAACTGCCACATGGGTGCTGAGAATTGGACCTGGATCCTCTGGAAGATCAGCCAGGGCTTTTAACCACTTGGCCGTCTCTCCTGTGCTCCCCTCCCTAGTTCTTCAGCTTCATCCAAGAGCCCTTTCTAAATGCCTGATGGTTTTTTTTTAAAGGAAAGTAAAACTAAACGCTTTTATTATGAAAATGGTACTGTTTTAAATGAATGCCATATTAAATAATTCCTGTGATATTTATCAATCAAAATTATTTTAATTGCAAATGTGTTGTTAGAATGACACATGAATGTTACATCTATTTATCAGTGCATGTAAGGGAATAGGCTCTTATGGGGGATACAATCCCAAAGGACAACTCGTTAGGATTCTGGTGGAGTATATAGGCTTCATTTTCATATTTCCCTGTCCTTAAATGTCCTCCGTTCATAACTGAATGGTGTGCCGCTTACAATTTTAGATAATAGGTATTTAACACTTTCACTGTGTCTCTCTCTTACTGTGGTACAGGGGAAGTACTGCACTATGGCATGGACTATCATACTACAGCATGTAATAAGTGAATGATAGCGTGTGCTGTAGAAGGTCGGGTTGTCTGTCGATCCTGTCCCTGAAGCTCATCTTTGCTTGCTGGCATCACCATTGCACCCTGCCTTCATCTTTCCTAGTTGCCATTTCTCCTTAACAAACAGAAAAGGGAAATCTGCTTTAGAAGAGCAAGTAGGCATTTGGTTGTTCCTTGTTTTCTGAGAGCAGTTCCTGTGTGAGCCGACTAGCTTAGCATCCGGAGCTGTTCCTAATTCTTCAGCCTCCAGCTCCTAGGCTCGCATGTATGTGACTCATTAACGAGGTTGCACCTTAAGCAGGATGCGGTAGAACTTCTAAGGACATGGTTTTCTAAAATATTGGAATTGCTGATACATTTGTTAAAAAGATTTCCTTGCCACAGTGCTGACCTATGTGGCTTGCACTGTCTCCTGAGGAGGAGGTGCAGTCACTGTCACCAAGAGGACATTCTGTGCTACTCAGAAATGAGCCGAGAGGAGAGAGAGACTCTAACGGAGGCGAGAAGAGGAAGTCGAGTGTCCTCTATCAGGTTTTACCCTGAACTAGAGGCTCATGTTTTCTCATCGGCACTGTAGCACTGTCCCCCCACACAGACCCTTGGAGCTGGGCAGCAGTCCTCCTGTAGACAGACACACATACACACACACAAACAGATCCTTGGAGCCAGCGTTGTAAGCATATTCTGGACACAGATCCATGCTGAATTCTTGTCCTCTTGATTGTCCAGAAAATGCTCCTAGCTGCTGAGCCACCTCTCCAGAACCGCCCCCACACCGAGTTTTTTTAAGCACGACATTCCTGTTGTAACTTGGGAATCTTGCTTTCCAACTGCAGCCGACGTTCTGAGCGAAGAAGCGATACTGAAGTGGTATAAAGAAGCACACGCCGCCAAAGGCAAAAGTGTCTTTCTCGACCAGATGAAGAAATTTGTGGAGTGGCTCCAAAACGCAGAAGAAGGTAGACTTCATTTAACAACTCTGACGGTCACTGGACAAATACTTGGTCATTGTATTTCAGGTTACCTCCCCCTTTCTTTGCTTAAAATTCTTAATGTGCCTTCATAGATAAGCTTTTTTACTTTGCCTACATCTAAAAGCAAGGCAATACAATTTTTATAAAGAAATAAAAAAAGGACTATGGCAAGGATGAAATGGTTGGGCTTCACCACACACATTGATTGAGCGGGGTTTCAGCCCCTTCATCAGGTGAGCCGAGCTGGAGACAGGCACAGCATGAAAGCCTATCTTAAAATCAAAGGTTAAACCCTCAGTGATGTGTGTAGGCTCGTTGCATTGTTAGAAGGCCAAAGTTCACTGGGAAGCAAAAGTTACAGAGGGTGTTTGTTCTGCTCTTATGTTCTGCCTAACTCGTACGTGGTAAAAAATGTCCCAGGCTGACCACTATAGTGATATTTTGTGTGTAATCTGACAAATAAAGGTTGCCTGAAGATTAGAGTGCAGAGCTGAATTCACCACAGAGGCCAGGCAGTAGTGGCTCACACCTTTAATCCCAGTACTCGGAGAGTACTCTGTGAGTTCAAGGCCACTCTGGGCTACACAAATTTGATCCAGTCTTAAAGACAAACAGATGGTGGTTTACACCTTTAATCCCAGCACTGGGGAGGTGGAGACAGAAAGGAATATGGCTCATGGAGAGAGGAATATAAGGTGGGAGGAGACGGGAGAGCAAACGCAGTCTGGAGGTTCTCTGTGAGGATTCCTACAGACAGGATCGCCCCTTCAGTAGAGGTAAAAGGTCTGTCTAGTAGCTGGCCACTCGCTTCTTTGAGTTAGATTACAAACAAAATATCACCACAGCCCACAGCATGAATTGGGCTGCTCATTGGAAGCTCATTCATAACCTCATTTAAGGGAACCTGATAATAAAAAAATACCTGGTTTTTCCCTTTCTTTTCTCCTAGAATCCGAATCAGAAGGTGAAGAAAACTAAATGTCTCGAGCACACTGCCTAACGCCACACTTTGCCGTTGGGATTGCTGAAGCGCTGGGGAGGGAAACTCGGCCTCTGTTTTACCAAGGAAATAAATGATAGGCAGTGAGGCCGCCCTGCTCAGAGGGGAAGGGGTTTTCATTTCTGTTTTGTTTAAACGGAGCCCTGAGGCATCAGCTAAGACACTTGGGACTCTACCTCTGTCTGTATGCTAATCAAAGCCATTCACCAAGGGGTCTGGTAGGAACCTGAAGCTCAATACTCATTTGACCCCTTTTTTTAGCTGTATTTTCAGGTGCCGTGTGAATGCCCCACTGGAGTCTGTATCACAGGCCCATTTCAATAGTTGTGTTTCTTCTGCTTGTGGATGTGATTTGACAAACCAGTTTTTTAAATAAATGGCTTTTTAAAAATCCTTGCGATTTATGCTCCGAGTTCTTTTCATTTATTAGTGTAGTAGGGATGGAAACACCATGAGCACAGCTGCTCTTATAAAGAAAACATGTCGCTGGGGCTGGCTTACAGGTCAGGGGATTAGTCCATTATTGTCATGGTGCCGTCCAGGCAGGCACGGTGCCACAGAGGCAGCTGAGAGTTCTGTATCTGGATCTGAATCTAGCAGGGAGAAAGATTGCCACACTGGGCATAGCTTGAGCATCTGAGACCTCAAAGCCCGCCCCCAGTGACACACTTCCTCCAACAAGGCCACACCTCCTAGTAGTGCCACTGTCTGTGGGGACCATTTTCTTTCAAAACACTGCAGGGTGTGTGAGAGCAGACTGGAGGTCAAAAACCTTCAGTTCTCTTCCACAAGATCCAACTTTGGGTTTAGAACCTGGCAGGCACTTTCTCCTGCTCAGCTGACTCCTAGCCCCCTCCCCATCTCTTACCCTCCACTCCACCCCCCGGAGTTTTTATTTCCTCACATTACTTCTTAACGCAAGTGTCAGGATTTTTTCCTATCCAAACATTAAATGGTTACATTTCTTAACTATGAGACCTACTGTGTCTAGACATGGTCACTCAAAGCTATGACCTCGGCATTTCGGAGGCTAAAGGACAGTTTGGTCCACACAATGAGCTTCAGGCTATGCTGGACTATAGTGTAAGACCCTATTCCAAATACAAATGGAAATTAACCCCAATATCTGTGTATACTGCCAGTAACATCTCAAAAGCTACTAACAGTTGTTAAATATGTAAACACAGGGTTGGAGCCCACAAGACCATACAGCAAAAGCACAGCTGAAGACCAATAGACCCACAGGAAGTGTGTATACATTGCAGATAGAGAACCCAATTGCAGAGCTTCGGGAACACTTGTCTTCTGGATAGTCACTGTCAATTCTGTAGAGATCATGTGACATCCTGTCCTTTCTCCCTTCCAGAATATCCCAGCAGTGTATACATCATTCATTAAGCCTGACTTTTCCTGTGCTGGCAACTGTATACCTTTTCCATACCATGGAGCCCTGGTGTGAAAGTATTCACTCAGTTAAACCTTTGTTCTCTTAGTCAGATCTACATAAAGCTAATCCTCCACAACTATCTTTATTGACAGGACTCATTGACAAGAAAGGAGCCCTACGCAGGAGGCTCTGAGCAGAGAGACAATATTTGGCCTACTGATAAACAGGTCTGGGTGGCCCTCAATTCTCTAACAGCTGATTCAGGAAGGCATAATCTACTGGCCTTTTGCTCTAACCTAACAAGCTATTAATATCCTGTATTTACCCTTCACCTTGGTTTCAATTAACGTAAGATCATAGCCCAGGAAATTAACTGTCTCTGCCTTTACCCCTAGAGATACAGGAAATAGGTTTGAGTCACCAAAGCAGCCTCAGAGTTAATTCTCACCCCGGTGCGCAGGCACCCTGCTGGAGATGGAAGCCAAATCTCCATAGAGATTCCTATTAATTCAGGCAGCTACATGCTGATGCAAATCAAGCACCTTGCCTTCCCCCAGAGCCCCAGGGTTGCTATGGTTACCAATGCTGTGTTCCCTTCTGCGGGGGATGGAACCGGAAATGCTCAGCACAGCAGTGCTGCTGCATTTCCCATGATTATTCATCATGAACGTCTCGCTTAACTGTTACACCTAAGAAAGTCAGTTAGTGCACAAAAACTTCTTAGAGTTTTGTGTGGATTCTTAATCCTCCCAACATCTGCTGGGGACCTTCACAGCTACATCCTCTCTGAGCCACAAGGCTCCTCGCCAGTTTCAGCAGGTTCCATGCTTGTTAACTGTATATGAACTGGAAATGTGTGCGTGGGTAGAACAGCAAGAAACATCAAGAGAACGTTGGAGAGGACACAGGAAGAATAAGTGAGGCATGATAAAAAAAGACTATGTGAACTAATGTAGTTTCCCTCAGACCTAAGTAGCCAGTTTTCTCCTGCTATAGCCGATCTTTCTGAACCCTGAGAGGTTTAATGGACTTACCCCCAAAATAAACCTCGATAATGTAGTTCCCTGTTACTTGTATTGTCCTTGTGTCTGTTTCTTTGCTGAGAGCTTAAAGAAGTGTACTCGTTACAGGGTATGTTTGCATTCATATACTCTGAGGAGTCTGCTCTCAGTGGTAACAGTGTAATAAATCTGACCATTTCGGAAACGTTGTAGTCTTTACTCTTGAAAAACATGAAGTGGTTTTGCTGTCAGGGTAAGGGAAGGTCCAAGAAGATGAAAGTGCTGCTACATGAAACAGAATGAGGGTGCGCTGCTAAATGGTATAAAAACTTTCTTCTCCTGTTTGGTCAGGCAGTATATTCGCTGCTGATTCTCTCCGGTCCTCTAGAGGAACATAACTAAGGGGATGAAAATATATAGAGATACCACAATTTAGTAAGTTTTTAAATAGTAACCAGGGCCAAATCACACCTGAGATGTTGAGAAGACAGTATTCAGCCATGAGTCTGGGTTGTCAACAGTTGGAATAGTTCCAGAATAGTTGTCTGTCACTGAGGGGTGCCCAGTGGTCACTTAGTCCACAAGGTAGGTGCCTCTGCCTTACCCTGTGCTGGGACTCCAGAATTCCCTGAAGAAATGCTGGTCTGTAAGCAAAGCAATCAGCCGCAATGATGGCACACATCAGCTTAGCAGCCTTTTGAAGTCTGGGCTCCTGTCAGAAGGTGCCTCCCACAATTGGGGCGGGGCTTCCCCATCAATCAGGACTGTTCTCCCAGCAGGTTTCCTACTCGGGTGATTCTAATGTGGCAAGTTGACCTTAAAATCAATCATAATAACTGCCTTGCAGGTGAGAAGAAAGTGTGCTATTCTTTGGCTTTTTTATGTGTATGGGTGTTTTGCCTGCATATATACTTGTACATAGCACTATGTGGTGCCAACGGAGGGCAGGTGTCAGATTCCTGCAACTGGAATCATGGACAGTGTGAACCACACTGTGGGTACTTGAATTGAACCCCAGTCAGTCTTCTGGGAGAGGGCCCAGTGCTCTTAACTCTCCATTCCTGTGATATTCTTTTATTACATTGTTTGTTTGTGTGTGTGTGTGTGTGTGTGTGTGTGTGTGTGTGTGTGTGTGTGTGTGCGTGCCTGTGCACACATCCTCATGCTCATAGAGAGGTCAGAGGCCAACTTGGCAGCAAACTCAGTGCTCTCCTTTCACAGATGTGGGCCCCAAGGCTTGAATTAGCTCACAGGCTTGAGGCAGGTGTACCCACTGAGCCATCTTGCCCTAGTTTCTGATATTTTTAGAGGATAGTTCTTTGAGGGGAAAAAAGGCAAGGAAGAAAGTTCCTGGTTTCTTCCAGACCACCATCAGTTTACAGAAATCTCTATTATCTCCTTCCTCCCCACCTACGTGAGAAAGATGTGAACTTAAATAGTAGTCACATCATAGAGCCTGTAGTGATAGTGTGATGTTTCTGTTTGTTTTTCAAGACAGGGTTTCTCTGTAACAGCCTGGTCTGTCCTGAAACGTGCTCTGTAAACCAGGCTGGCCTCAAACTCACAGAGATCCACCTGCCTCTGCCTCCCGAGTGCTGGTACTAAAGGTGTGTGCCACCAGCACCCAGTTGAGTGATACGAAAATAAAATGTTTAATTTCAAAACAATGTAGTAGCACATGCTAATCATCAAAAGGTATAGGCAGGAGAATTGAGTTTGAGGCCAGCCTGAGCTATATGGAAATGAAGATAACAACAATAATAATAGTAATTTGGTCCTCTAATATCAATATTTAAGGAAGTTTTCCTTTCACTTTAGGGTAACATGAGTAAAAATTGAAGGCCACTGAATTGCAGTGTATTTGACTGTCCCTGTTTATAAAATAGCCAGACAGAACATGGGTGTTTAACTGAAGGTTGCTGACCAATGACCAAGATGGTAATAGACATCCAGACTGTACCGTCCACCACACATCTGTGCCTCTTTTGTTTTCTATGCCAAGAATAACTTTTTACAGTTCAAGCAAAAGTTAAAAAAAAAAATTCCTAGCTCATTTAGTCTGGGGTTTTACTTAACATGAATAAGGCCCTGCCATAAGAGCTAAATAAATAAATAAGAACATGCAATACTTCTATTTGAGAAACACCTGGAAATTTTCTAGCCTATAGCAGATATGGAAAGTCACTTAACATGGTCCCAAAGCAGATGAGGGCATTTGTTGTTTTTTGAGACAGGGTCATACACAGCTTACGATTGGCCTCTACTCACTGTGTAGCTGAGTGTGGCCTTGAACTTTTGCTTCTTCTGCCTTCGCCTCCCAAATGCTGGGGTTACACGCATACACCATGCAGTGCTGGCGATTGAATTCAGGGCTCTGTGCATGCGAGGCAAACGCTCTGTCGACTGAGCTACAGCAGGCCCTGTTTTCCTTTAAAATGGCTAATTTAGCTAGCATAATAAACTGTCCTAGTACAGCCAACTTTAAGGACACGTTTATAACTTCACCGTTACTTTTGGCCCTGATCTGGAAGTGCCCTTGCCCCTACCTCGCCTAGGACTTCTCCGGCTGCAGTCACGCAGCTGGCTGGGGCTGCCATCCTCTGGAGGCTGACGGGGCTGCTTCCAGCAGACTCACTAGTTTGGATGCCTCAGCTCCCCTTCCTCTTTTTCCAGTCTCCCATCTAGGACACCTGAAAGCCTTCAGAGCGTAAGCTGGCTTCACGCAAGCTGTGAGGAGCCCCAGAAATAAGCCAGTCTTTAATAACCTGAGGCTGAAAATGATGACGTCAGTTCTCTGCTCTCCAAGGCCCAGCCTATGGAATGGAAAAACCTGTAACATACACTGATGTGGATGCGGGGATGTAGGGATAATGTAAAATTACCTGAGAGACTGGCTACTATAGTAAAAGAGGTAGGCAGACAAAAACAACTTTTAGACATTAAAATCTTTCTCTAACGTTCAAGTAATAAGAACAGGGCTGGGGCGCAGCTCAGCTGTAGAACGCTGACTTAGCTATATGTATGTAGATATGTAATATCTATATATAGATATGTAAGATGATAAAAGTCCCAAAAATACATACAGAAAGCTTTGTAGCCTTGACAATTTTCCCACACTGAAAAGTACCTGAATGATGAACACCATATACTTGCGGGGGACCTCTGGGGTGCAGTGGAGTGACGCCCAGTGACAGCTAACATAATATCCCTGCAAACTAAACTCCAAGAAAATGGACAAGAGTCTTGGTACCTCAGTTTCTTCCATACACAGAATCGTCTTGGAATGTGTTTTCTTGCTCCTCCCGTGTGTAGTGTATAGGAGTGAGTTTACTTTGGCTGTTGTGATTCGTGTGCCCGTATGGAAAACATACGCCACGTGCAGCTTGTCCTTGTGATTGCACAATTTACTCCGGTGCTCCTCTTAACCCTCAGAGTAGAACTTCAGTCCGGTGGTTCTCAATCTTCCTAATGCTGCGACCCCCAAACATAAGGTTATTTCATTGCGTCTCCAAAACTGTAATTTTGGTATGATTATGAATCCTAGTGTAAGTATCCATATACAGGATGGTCTTAGGTGACCTCTGTGAAAGGGTAATTCAAATCCCCAAGGGGGTCAAGGCCAAGAGGTTGAGAACCATTGCTTTGATGTGGGATTCCCCTCTGTGTGTTGTGATTACCATTAATGAATAAAGAAACTGCTTTGAACCTATAGCAAGGCAGAACTTAGGTAGGCGGGGAAAGCTAGGCTGAATGCTGGGAGAAAGAAGGGAGGAGTCAGAGAAAAGCCATGGAGCCACCAGAGTCAGACATGCCGAAACTTTGCCAGTAAGCCACTGCCACATGGCAATACACAGATTCATAGAGATGGGTTAAATTCATATGTGAGAGTTAGCCAATAAGAAGCTAGAGCTAATGGGCCAAGCAGTGATTCAATTAATACAGTTTCTGTGTGATTATTTCGGGTGTAAGCTAGCCAGGCAGCCGGGAAGCAGCAAGCGGCCTCTCCCTCCTCCAACACTGCTTTAGTCCATCTCTGTTTTTTAGGCCCCGTTCTCCCAGGTTCACCAACTAGAGCAGGAAACAGAGACCCCTCCGCCTTCTGAGTGCTGGGATTAAAGGCATGTGGCACTCCCAGCTATAAATATGGTTTTGCTTGATTCTTTAAGAATTAAGTCTATCCTGTAACCTATTATTAATAGTATTCTGTAACATTTTACCATATAAATACAGAATTCTTCAAAAACATAACAGAAGGTAATAGTTACCATTGGTATAAACAGGATATAATTATTCTGTTCTACGTGTTATATTATAGCTTCTGCTTTATACATAAATGTTGTTCTTATATAGTTATTTAGGAAAAAAATAAAATGTGTCCTATCAGTAATTAAACAAAGAAACTCAACATAAGCTTCTCAGGCCCCCTCCCAGTCCAGGACAACCATAACATGGACCCCTGGCAGCATCGTTTCTGCCCTTGTCTGAAATAGACGACTAGATAGTGTTAATTTGTTATGGTTATGCAGTCTTTCCTTGAGTTCTTTGTTTGTTTTCTAGACAAGGTATCTTGGTATAACAGCTCTAACTGTTTTAGAATTCACCCTGTAGACTAGGCTGGCCTCGAACTCAAAGAGATCCACCTGCCTCTGCCACCCGAGTGCTGGGATTAAAGGTGTGAGCCATCACACCCAACAGTTTTCCTTGGTTTCTTGATACCTTGTTTTGCTGTTCTCTGTGTTCAGCTAATTTCTGGTATCTGATTAAGGGAACATAATTGCTCTACCAGGCATCATGGCCAACTCCTTCAGCATGAATTCATGAACCAGGAATGCTGTCAGTGCTAGGAATTGAACCCAAAAACTGCTTACTCCAGGCAGGTGCTCTACATAGCCCGGCCCCTTTTCACTTACACTTTTATTACATTTATTTAATTATGGGGAGGGGGCACATGAGTCCTATAGTATGTGTGAAGGTCACAGGACAACTTGTGGGAGTGGGTTCTCCTCATTTACCGTGTTGGTCCATGGGATCAAACTCAGGCCATGGGACTTGGCCACAAGAGCCCGTCCTTGATGAGCCATCTCCCCAGTTGACACTTATATTTTGAGACAGTCCTTCTCTTAGCGGCTCAGGCTGGCTTCAAGTTTTTAGTTCTCCTGTTTCAGCCTCCCATATCCCACTTAGATTATTATTTTTTACTAAAAATTGAGAAGTATAAGACTGATTTTCAGTGATAACTTTGGAGCATGTACTTGCCTTCATACTTGTCTTTAAACAAACAAAACAGCCAAGCCTGTCATCTTGACACTCAGATGGCCGAGGCAGGAAGGATCCACCAGCCTGGCGTAGAGGGTGAGTTCCAGAGCAGTCAGACCTCCAGAAGGTGACGGACTACTTAAGGAGAGGGGATGAGAGAGCAGGGCAGACAGAGAAGAAAGGAAGGTAAGGGAGGAGAGAAGAGAGGGGAAGAGAGGAGAGGGAAGGGAAAGCAAGGGAGAAGGGAAGGAAAGAAGAAAGAAAATACTGTTTCCTTTTCTGAAAGGGCATTCATACTTTATAGGGATTGAACGTGGGCAAGACAGACTGTCCAAATGGAAGGAAACACAACTTACTGTTGCTTCTATGGTTAGCGTTTCTTACGGGCGTTTGCTGCTTGTGAGTGATGGAGAAAGATGAACCTGGATGTGCTTGCCTTGAGCTAGAAGACAGCCCACTAATTAGTTGCTTAGCTAATGAGTAAGCCACTTAACACTTGGTATTTACTTTGCTTGATTGGAAAATAAGGGCCTAGAAAAGATCCATTCTTAAACAGTGACTGCGATGCCCAGAAAGCAGCCTGCATTGCCACCCCTCGGGCCTCATCTGGAGCCACCCGGGGGGACTGAGACTCTTACTCAGTCCACCTGGGCAGGCTTCAGGTTGGCTTTCTCCAACAAGTCTTGGGTGTTACTGGAGGCTCTGCTTTGTGGGCTCAGTGGTCTCCAAGATCTAAGCTTTGGCAGACCTTCTGAAGCCCTTATGACTTCAGCCAAAGAAATCAGGGATGGGATTATAAGAGGGCTTGCCAGCCACACAGATGCTGTGTGTCCTAGGTCAGCCCCTCCTGTTCCATGTGACTAAAACAATCTTAAGAAGAACAGGGAACAGGTAAAACCCCCTGAGTACATCCTAGTCTTTTCCTCGGCATTCTCTTCCTTTAGCACAGGACCTCTGTAGACTTGCTAAGGATTGCCCAGACAGGCAGCATCAAAATCACCCAGAAGCCAGCTCAAAGTACAGGCTGCCAGCATCCACTCCCAACATCCCAGTCAGTTACTGACTCTGGATTCTGAGGTGTGATTGGCTTGAAAACAGGGTCTCAGATGTCAACCCATCTTGGACACATCCCTAAAGAGCCAGAAGAGCAACAGACAATTAGAACAGAGACAGGCTCAGGCACCGGAACAAGTAAGGGTCTGGGGAGGTGGCACATTTCACTTCCTGGAAGAATGATTGAAAACCAAAGGACAGACTGAAGGAGAAAAACAGGACAAGACAAGAAATGTCTCTGGGAACAAGGTGACCTGGCATTTTTCTGCAACTCTCAGCTGACGTCAGGTGGTAGATGTCAGTGTCCTGTGGCTGTGACTCAGCCTGAGCTATAGAAATAGCTGCTGTGAACTTAGCATCAAGCATGTGAGGACACCTTCCAAAGATGTTTTTTCTCAACTTTTTAATTCTTACCGAACAAGAAGATAATATATTCAGGCTTATTATTATTATTACTATTATTATTATTAATTATTATTAGTCCTTCTCCTCTTTGTGTTCAGTGCTCAACCATCACTTGTAACAGCAGGTTTTAAAATGCAGTGACTTGCCGGGCAGAGGTGACACACACCTTTAAGCCCAGAACTTGGGAGGCAGAGACAGGCGGATCTCTCTGAGTTTGAGGCCAGCCTGGTCTACAGAGTGAATTCCAGGACAACCAGGTCTACACAAAGAAGCCCTGTCTCAAAAAAAAAAAAAAGAAAAAAAAAAGAAGAAATAAATAAATAAAATGCAGTGACTCTTTGGTGAATATTTGCAATGTATTGCAAAGAAAGATCTAGATAAGAGCAGGGAGGAACATGAGTGGAGGATCGATGGTCTGTACATGTGTATTCAAATCAGTGCCGAGGTGAAGGAGCATAGTGTACATGCATTACAGAGATCAAACCCTTCTGAAGGTCATAGGCAGATAACAGCAGCTTGGTTGGTAAGGTGGCCCCTCATAAGCATGAGGGCCTGAGATCTGATCCCCAAAGCCCACATTAAAAGGCAGGTGTGAGAGCATACACAGTGACCCCAGCGTAGGAGGGATGTGGGAGTCATGGAGACAGGCAGATGCCCTGGGATAGCTAGCGAGCCAGTCTAGGCAACGTGAGCTGCAAGTTTAGTGAGACGGACTGCCTCAGAAAGTAAGGTAAAAGGGAGAAACACATTCAACTCCAACCTCTGGACTCCACGTGCAAAACACATACACACACGTGTGCACACACACTCACACCCCACAAACAATTTCAGTGTAGCACAATGCTGCATGTGAGGAAAAAAATGCAGTGACTCTTAATGTCTCTGCTCTAATTGTCCGTTGCTCTTCTGTCTCTGCATTTGATCAAAATAGAAATAAGTAAAAATCTAAAGCACATGTATTTGGGTAAGTGGAGAAGATAAATTAAAATCTCTATGATTGCAAACTGTGGGTTTACATCTGGAAACTTACAGTTTCCCTTGCTGGCCCCCTCTGCATCTATTCCCGCATCTCTCCTTTCCTTCTTTCTCCTTCAATTACCTGAAGAATTTTCAGAATTCCATTTTAGGCTCATTCATTTCAGCACTCGGGAGGCTGAAGCAAGAGAATCTCTAGTTCAAGGCCAGACTCAGTGTTACAGAGTGACTTTGAGACCATATGGCTCCGTACTGAGACCGCATCTCTAAACAGGAGTAACAATAGTAATGATAGTGCTCATAATTATAGTTCATCCATTACCTCATGCACTTTATACTGCCTTTCTCATGAGGCCCCCAAGGATTTGCCAAGCAAAATCTTAAATTATAAGTAGAGTTGCTATTGTAACATCTTACATGAGACATGCCTGATACATGTGTGTCCAGCTCCTCTCCAATTTGTAGCTGCCCCTGAAATCAGTCTTTCCATATTTTATTTGTGTGTAGACTTAGCCAGTTAGCATGCTTTTTAATCCTTTTGGGATGCACTAGGGGTATCCTAAGATAGTTAGAAAGAGTTAAAGATTTGCCAATTCAATACATCACAACATTTTATTTAAAAATTTCTCATACAATAATTTTGATTATATTTTCCCTCCCAGATCCTCATCACGTCCCTACCCACCCAACTTCTCTATCTGTCTTCCTCCCTCTCTCTTCTTCTCCCTCTCTCCCCTGTTCAAAAAAGAAAAATCAGAACAAACAAAAAATCAGTAAAGCAAAACATGCCCAAACAAAGTAAAAAAAAAAAAATCATGGAGTTTGTTTTGTGCTGGTTAACTAATTCTAGGCACTGGGGCCTGTCCTGGAATGTGGTTGACACACCCAGTGACTCTCAGTTGGAGAAAACTGATTTTTCCTTTCCCAGCAACTATCAATTACAAATAACTTCTTGGTTAAGGGTGGGACTTTATGGTCTTTTCCCTTTGCATAAAAGTGCTAGGATTCTCATCTGGTTTGAACCTGCACATGTTCTGTGCATGCTGCCGCAGGCTCTGTGAGCTTGTCTGTGCATTGGTGCTGCTGTGCCTGGAAGTCACCTTCCTTGGAGTCATCACCACCTCCGGTTCTAACAGTCTTCCTGCCCCTGAGCCTTGAAGGGAAGGCTTCGATGACGATGTCCCATTGAAGATTGATTGCTTCAAGTTTCTCACTCTCCATTGTCCAGCTGTGGATCTTGTTGTTAATTCCCATCCACTGCAAGAAGCTTCTCTAACAAAGGTTGGGGGATGCACTGATCTATGGGTATAGCAGTATGTTTATTGCTGTTCCTTTAGCACAATAATAATAGTAGGTTTTCCCCCAGGTCCACGACCTATCCAATCCCAGATTCTTGGCCACTTTAGCATTGTCACGTATGGGTCCCCTCTCATGGAGTGGACTGCTGTGAGACACTGCTCTTGTACACTGTAAAGATTTGTCACTTGCATTAGTTTAATAAAATGCTGATTGGCCAGTAGTCAGGCAGGAAGTATAGGTGGAGTGACCAGACTAGGAGAGTTCTGGGAAAATAAAAGGTAGAGATGCAGTCACCAGCCAGATGCAGAGGAAGCAAGATGAGAATGCCTCACTGAGAAAAAGTACCAAGTCACATGGTTAAACATAGACAAGAATTATGGGTTAATTCAAGTTGTAAGAGCTAGTAAACAATATGCATGAGCTAATAGGCCAAACAGTTTATAATTAATATAAGACTCTGTGTTTCTTTGAGACTGAACAGCTGGGGGACCAGGCAGAACAGAAAGTTCCATTGACAGTGGGCCTTAAAAGTGATTGGTTACTCCCATAACAACTGTGCTGTTATTGTACCTGTATATCTTGGAGGAGGTCTCTGTTTGTAGGAGGGTTTGGAGCTGGATGAAACTAGTGATTCCCTTTCTCCTCCAGAAGCTTGTAGAGTACCTTCCAGCGCCATGGTACCAGTCATTAGGGCTGAAGTTTCTAGCTAGGCAACAGTTCAACTTGCCCATGCCCAGTAACGTAAGTCGTTGTTTTCTTCAACAATGGGGCCTTATCATCAGGTTGTGAAGAGACAACTAATATCCTTGGCAATCACCTGTGGTGTCTGGAGGTTTCCCTTGGGTCTTCTTGGCCAACAATTCAACAAGATGTAACCTATTCCTGGTACTGAAGGTTTTACTTGGTGGCGTATCGTGCCTAGTTCAGGAATTTGCTACCCGATAATATGCATTTAAATTCTTTACATATATGTATATATTTTAGGAAGTTTCTACAATAGTAGGCTTCCATATGATTTTTCAAAAGACATTTAGTGTTAGTTTTCCCTCCCCATCGTCCTTCCTTTACCTTGCTCTCCCCCACCTCTTTCCATATAATCCTCCTAGCTATACTACAGCTTGTTAGTGTTCAATGGAGTACATAGAAAATACTGATAAGGCCCAGACCATTCCTGAAAAAGGTCCCTCAAGCTAAGCATTCATGCCTAAGTTGCCTTATTAGAATCCAAAGACTTGACTGTACCAGAGACACACCAGCCACCAGAAGTCCAGGTAGGCTGCTCACCTGCAGACCTTCCCCAGTCCCTTGGTGTCCCCACCCCCAATTCCTGTCCCCTCCACATCACCATGTCACAGCCCCCAACCTAGGCAGAGACCCCTGCATGACAAGAGGCCAGAGGCTGTGCAGGTTTCCAGAAGCCCAGGTAGGTCACACATCAGAGGACCTCACCAACTCTCTCAGTGTCTCCCACCTTTTTCCCAATGCTGTGTCCCAGCCCCCAACTCGAGCAAAGACCTCCTGCTCAACCAGAGGTTACTCCAGCCTCCAGAACTCCAGGGAGGCCACCTATCACTGGACCTCTCTACCTTTCTCACTCTTGGTGACTACTTAACCTATCACCAATCCCCCCCCCCAATTAATAACAGAATGTAAGAGCTGGAAGATGGAATCTCAGGAATTGAAGATACAACAGAAGAAATAGATATATTGGTCAAAGAAAATGTTAAATCTAAAAACTTCCCTGACACAAAACATCCAGGAAATCTGGGACACTGTCAAAAGACTACATCTAAACATACTAGGAATAGAAGAAGAAGAAGAAGAAGAAGAAGAAGAAGAAGAAGAAGAAGAAGAAGAAGAAGAAGAAGAAGAAGAAGAAGAAGAAGAAGAAGAAGAAGAAGAAGAAAAATCCCAGCTCAAAGACCCAGAAAACATTTTCAACAAAATCATAAAAAAAATATTTTTAACCTAAAGAAGGAGATGCCTGTAAAGGTACAAGATGCATAAAGAACAACAAATGGGTTGGATCAGAAAACAAAGTCCCTTCACCACATAATAATCAAAACATTAAACACACAGAAAAAAGAAAGAATATTAAAAGTTGCAAGGGAAAGAGTCAAGTACTATATAAAGGTGGACCTATTAGAATTACACCCAACTTTTTTGTTGTTTTTGTTTATTCTCTCACGCAATGTTCCTTCCTGTTCCCATTCCCACCTGCCCCCAACCACCCTCAATATCTATTCCATTTCCCCTTCCCAGGGAGCTCCACACATCCTTCCCTAGACCTCTCCTCTTTATATAGCTTCTCTGAGTTTGTGAACTATAGCTTGATTCTCCTTTACTCAACAGTCAATATCCACTTATCAGTGAGTACATACCTTGTTTACCTTTCTGTGTCTGGGTTGCCACACTCAGGATGATTCATTCTAGTTCTGTCCATTTGCCTGCAAATTTCATGATGTCATTAGTTTTAACCACTGAGTAATACTCCTTTATGCTTGTATAAAAATATCACATTTTCTTTATTCATTCTTCAATCGAGGGACATCTAGGCTGTTTCCAGTTTCTGGCTATTAGGAATAAAGCCACTATGAACATAGTTGAATAAGTGTCCTTGTGGTATTACGACTAGGAGCATCCTTTGAGTATATGCCCAAGAATGGTAAAGTTGCATCGTGAAGTATATCAATTCCCAAATTTCTGAATAATCACCATATTAATTTCCATAGTGACTGTACAAGTTTATACTCCTGTCAGCAATGGATGAGTGTTCCCCTTATTCCACAAATTCGCCAGCATGAGCCATCACTTGTGTTATAGATCTTAGTCATTCTGACAGGTGTAAGATAGAATCTCAGAGTCATTTTGATTTGCATTTTCCTGATGGATAAAGATCCTGAAAAATTCTTTACGAGTTTTTCAGTCATTTCAGATTTCTCTGTTGAGAATTATCTATTTAGATCTGTATCCCATTTTTATTTTTTTTTTTTTTACTTTTTCTCCCATTAGTTTTATTTCCACAAATGCACTCTCAATTCAATTACTGGAGTTTTTCCTTCAAAACACAAATTTTTCCATGATACTGTCCAACTTGAAATTTCTTCACTGCTTTTTCTAAGGATGAAATCTAAACGCCCCATCCCTCTCCTTTGTTTCCTTCCTCTTCATGCTTGTCCTCTACTACTGACATGCTGTTATCTACGCAGCTCAATACCTGCAAGTTGTATGGCTTCCAAAAACCATTACCTTACTTCTTTTATTTGTACTTTTACTTATGGGGGCCTCCTTTGTCCCACGAAAGCTGTATCCCATTTTTAACTGGATTATTTTGTTCTTGATGTCTAGTTTCTTGAGTTCTTCATATATTTTGGAGATCAGTCCTCTGTTTGATGTGGGGTTGGTGAAGATATTTTCCCATTCTGTAGACTGACAGTTTTTCCTATTGACAGTGTCCTTTACCTATAGAAACTTTTCAGTTTCATGAGGTCCCATTTATTAATTCTCAATCTTAGTGTCTGCAGTACTGGTGTTCTGTTTAGAAAGTTGTCTCCCATTCTGATGCATTGAAGGTTACTCTTCACTGTCTCTTCTATCAGGCTCAGTGTATCTGGTTTTATGTTGAGGTCTTTGATCCACTTGGACTTGGGTTTTATGCAGGGTGATAAGTATGAATCTATTTCCGTTCTTCTACATGCAGTCATCCAGTTTGATCACCACTATTTGTGGAAGATGTTCTTTTCTCCATTGTGTCTTTCTGGCTTCTTTTACAAAAATCAGGTGTCCATAGGTGTGTGGACTTATGTCTGAGTCTTCAGTTCATTTCCATTGATCAACCTGTCTGTTTTTATACCAATATCGTGCAGTTTTATTACTAAAGCTTTGTAATACAGCTTGAAATCAGGGATGGTGATACCTCTGAAAGTTCTTTTATTGTACAGGATTGTTTTAAATATCCTGGTTTTTTGTTTTTGTTTTTTCATATGAAGTTGAGACTTGTCCTTTCAAGGTCTGTAAAGAATTGTGGTTAGAATTTTGGTGGATCTGCTGTTTTGTTGAATCTGTCAGTTGATGTTGGCAGGATGGCCATTTTTACTATGTTGATCCTCCTGATCTGTGAGGATGGGCTCTCTTTCTGTCTTCTGAGATCTTCTTCACTTTCTTTCTTCCAAGATATGAAGTTTTTATCATACAAGTCTTTCACTTGCTTAGAATTGCCCCAAGATTATTTGAGTTTATTGTAAAGGGAGAGGGAGTCCATGCTCAACACTCTGGATGACCAGGAACCAGAGGGTAGATAGCCCAGAGACCTAGGATGGAAAACAGCCAATAAAAAGATTACTAATGATGTTCTGCTATACTCATAAAATAGGTGCCTAGACCAGTTGCCATCAGAGAGGCCCCTCCCTCTGGTGGCAGCTGATGGGAGCAGATGCAGAGGCCCACAGCCAAACATTAGATGAATAAACATAGAACTGGACATCTCCATTGGGTCCCTCCCCTTAGAGCTCAGGAAATGTGGGAGAAAGTTTTGTGGAAGCCAGAGGGGTAAAGGATGCCAGGAGAACATGGCCCACAGAATCAATTAGGCAGGGCTCATAGGAGCTCACTAAAACAGCACATGGAGCCTGCATGGGCTACACCAGGTCCTCTGCATATGTATTATGGTTGTTAACTGGTATTTTTGTGAGATTCCTAACAATAGGAGTTGGGGTGTCTCTGACTCTTTTGCTCTTGGGACCCTTTTCCTTCTACTGGGTTGCCTTCCCCAGCCTTGATATGAGGGTTTGTATATACTCTTATTGTAGCTTGTTATGCCATGTTTGGTTGATATCCCTGGAAGGCCTGCTCTTTTCTGAAGGGAAATGGAGAAACAGTAGATCTGGGGGACAGGGGAGGAAGGGAAGATAAAGAGGAGGGGTGAGAGAAGAAACTGCAATCAGGATCAATTAAAAATAAAAAAGCAAACAATAATAAAAAATAATCCAAAGGCTTAATTCCCTCCCTTGTGTTAGAAAACAACCTCTGAACATAATAATAACAAATTCTGAAGTAATTTGTTACAGTTATACACTGCTTGCTTTAGACAAGAAGGAATATTCTAGTCTGGACACAATGCCGAAACTAAAGAGTAACTCTAACAGGGACAAATCTGTAAGTCATGAAGGCATGCAGCAGAAGCCACTGCAGATTAAACTGAAAGTGTGAAAGCTGTGTGCATTCAGGAAGATTACAGAGAACTCGTGGGAGAAGCAGGCAGCCTTGAGCTGTGCATGCTCACCAAGCTTCCGTGACAAGCCTGCTCACAAAATGACTGAGAGCCCGGCGTCATCTCCTACGGCAGCGCAAGATGCTGCAGTGGTCAGAGTCCGAGTCCCCTGCCAGCTTCCCGGTCACCCTTCCCTTGTACATATCCGACAACAAAGCCATAAAGAGGAACGGACAACTAGATCATGAACAGTGAGGAATGCCAAGAAGAAAGTTTGGGGTTGACACATGTAGATGGAGGCTGTGCTTTTGTTTCCCAGACCCAAATAATCACACAGAAACTGTCTTAATTACAACACTGTTTGGCCAATGACTCAGGCATATTCCTAGCTAGCTCTTACATCTTGAACTAACACATACCTATTAATCTAGGCATCGCTATGACACTGTGGCCTACTGGTAATGTTCTGGCATGTTTTTCCTTTGTCAGCTACATGGCATCTCCTTGACTCCGCCTACTCTCTCTAGATTTCTGTTCATATCTCCTGCCTGCCTGTACTCTGCTAAGCCATTGACCAAAACAGCTTTATTCATCAATCAATAAAAGCAACACATATACAGAAAGGCATCCCACATCAGACACAATGCAGTGTTGGCTCTGAGAAGCAACTCTTTCAATCTGTATCTCAAGTAACATGCTTGAACACTACATGAAAGTTTTCAAAAGCCAGTGATCTCGTTTCCAATAAACATAGCATAGTTTAGATAACTCACTTTCTATTTCTGCTTTTAGAAATTCAGGTAATTAATCTGAGTTGTCCAATATAATAGCCAAGTAAGAAATGTGGACTAATAGTTTCTGTTTGAACACATTATTTTTCCTCTCTTGACAGACAGTAAATTAGAGACCTGGACCAGTGTGATGGATCAACTTTACCTTAGCCATTCAAGCCTGACAACCCACGTTAAACCCCAGAGTCCATGTAGAAAAAAAAATACAGTATCCACCTCAGCAAGGTGGGAAACAAAAACCAATTCCTGGAAGCTGTACACAAACACATGCTCACTCTCAAAACATAAATAAACAATATCAGAAGAGGATGGAGTAGCCAGGAATAGTGGAGTGAACCTTTAATCCCAGTACCCAGGACATAGAAGCAGGCAGATCTCTGTGAGCTCTAGACCAGCCTGGTTAACAGAGCAACTCTTAGGCCAACCACACCTACAAGACCCTTCTTTAGAAAAAAAATCTTTTGGCCTAGAGATATTAATTTAAAACTCAGCAATTAAGATCACTTGTTGCTTCTGCTGGGTACATGGGTCTGGATCACAGAGTAAACAAAGTAAAAATCTTTTAAAAATTTTTTTGTTTTTTTGAGAGTTTCTCTTTGTATCCCTGACTGTTCTGGAACTATCTCCATAGGCCAGGCTGGTCTCAAACTCACAGAGATCTGCCTGCTTCTGCCTCCTGAGTGCTGGGATTAAAGGTGTGCACCACCACTGCCTGGCAAACTCTTTTAAAATTTTTAAAAGAAAATCTTGTGGGCTGTAATATAGTGATATTTCATTTGTGCTTTAATGAATAAATCTTGCCTGAAGATCAGAGAGTAAAACAGCCCCACTGATCAGTTTTACAGACCAGGCAGTGGTGACACACACCTTTAATCCCAGTAGCCACACTAGTTTGCCATAGAAACCAGGGTCGTAGTGGTGCACGCCTTTAATTCCAGCCTAGAGAGGAATATAAGACAGAAGGAGACAGCTCTCAGACACAGTCTCATTCTAAGATTCCTGGAGGCAGGATTGCCATTTCGGACTGAGGTAGAGGTAAGAGCCAGTGGCTGACTGTTTTGCTTTTCTGATGTTCAGGTTGAACCCCAATATTTGTCTCTGGGTTTTTATTAATCGTGCTACACTGTGGCAGTGGGTCAAGGCTCAAGAATCAAGCATAAAACATTTGTCACTTTTCAATCCTCAAAAACCAGATGAAAGCCAGGCACAGAAGCACACATTTGTAATCTCAGTGCTCAAACAGCAGGATGGAAGACAGAGATTGTAGGATCCCAGAACCCCCAGGCCAGTCAGACCAACATCCACAGCAATCACCAGTAAGAGACCAGGTCTCAAACAAAGTAGAACAGAAGGCCTGTCCCCAGGAGTTACCCTCTGTCTTCCATAAGTGTCGTGGAAGGTATGTCCATACTCACACACAGGAACATGCACACACACACATACACACACACATATATACATCATACACATAACAAAAAAATCTTAACAGGGAGACTTTAGGGCTGAAATATAGCTCACTGGTAGAACATTTTTTTCTAGCCTGCCCAAGGCTCTGAGTTTGATGTACAAGACTGGATAATATAAAATAAAAAAAATAATAGTAGTAGTAGTAGTAATAATAAATCTAGTTAATTAAAAAAAAACAGCAGGCCTTCAAGAATGTTCAAGCAATAAAGTCAGCTAAATTTAACTTTAGCCAAATAAATACCTACATTTTAAAAAATTAAATAGCTACAGCCATGCAACTCGACTTTCTAATCAAGCCAACTGTGTAATTGCCACCAGATGAATGTTATCTTTGCTTTATCTCTGTCCTTGACATTCCTATGTTGGACCAACTGATCTATTTCTGGTTTGGAGTCCTCTAATACATAAAGTATTGTTTGCGCACTTAAACTCTAATAAATTAACCTTTATTGAGCCTTGCTTTATCTTTCAAACACACTGAAAAATAGTTTTTTAAGTTAAAATATTTTAAAGATTTTTTTTTGGTCATTTCGCTGGAATGGCTGGATATTACACACAGGTAATACTAGCATTCTTTCCAGTGGTTGAGGCAGGAGGATCACCACAAACTCAAGGTCAGCCTGGGCTACATTAGGTAAGACCTTGTCTCAAAAAATATAAGGTTACTGTGAACGTGACCTGAGTTCAGACTCCAGCACCCACTTAGCAGACTAGGAAACTGCGTTTCTATCCTCCCAAAACTGTGGAGGAGAGAAACAACAGAGTCACAGAGGCTTTGCTGGCTCCCGACCTTGTCAAAAATCAAGCTCTAGTCTCAGGATGAGACTTTGCCTCACAGCACGCACATACATACATACATACATACATAATACACACACACACAATACATATAAAGACTGACCCTCAGTTTTAAAAAGGGAAAAAAAGTACACACATACATACAACAGCTTATTCATACACAGCAAATAGAGCAAAGGAATTTTAAATCATGGGGACTTGAATTCAGCTTGGATTAAATTAAAGCTATAAACTCATTAGGCAAAGGATTCCAAAGGAAAACTGAAAGTGCTGGGACACTTGGCTCTGAGCAGGCAGCAGCTTCTGGGAGAGTCACTGCTAGGGAGCTGCAGGAGCGGGATGAGGAAGGCGTGGCCCTTATTTAGTTACCTATTTTCCTGAACTCAGGAGTCTCTCCACCAGTTTGCTGGGAGAGTGCCTCCCTCCTGATGTTCAAATTGTGTATTCTTGGCATATGGATTAGCCGCGAGTTCCATTAACTATGTTCTGGGTATTGCTAACCCAGGAAATCATTTGGTTTATGGAAACCAATATTTGTTTTAGAGAGCGGTATTTGTTTGCTTATGGTATGAATGGTGTTTAGCCAAGAGGTTGAAGTCCCTCATCAGTCTTGTGATCTGTGACTTCATTGATCCTGTCATAACTAACTCGGCCAACTGGAGATAAAGGTTTGAGTCATTCAGGACAGACTGTCCTGAGGTCTTACTCTCTGGAACGCCTTGGTTTGCAAGTTCCACACACACACACACAGAACTTCTCCTAAGCACAGGTTGCCTGGCCTTGTCTCATTCGTCCAGCGTCCCCCTCAAGGGATGGATTGAAGTCTTGTTTGTGGCTATCTAGTTGTTCTGGTATCTTCCTCCTCACCCGATCCCAGCACCTCTGTAAAAAAAAAATTAGGAACACCAAGACAATGTCTTACCTTATAGTTCAGGCTACCCCCCCCAACTAGATCCCCCTGCCTCATTCTCTGGGATGCCAGAGTTAATGGTGAGTGCCACCTTCACTACATTCTCTTCTCTTTCCTAAATTCAAAATTCCTCAGAGTTAGTATGAAAAAAAATTTCTTAATCTTTCAAAATCATATATTCTGTATATTTTAGGAAACTTTTGACATGTCTCTCCCTGCATTGCAAACTGTGATGTTTCTGTAAACATGAAAATGCATTTTCAGTACATACAATTTTTTTAAATTATTTTCATTTATTTTATTGAGGCATGGTTGTCCTGGCTATCCTGGAACTGTCTATGTAGATCAAGGTGGTCTTGAACTCAGAGACTCACCTGCTTCTGCTTCCCAAGTACTGGGATTAAAGGCATGTGCTACTACTCCCAGCCAATATACACACTTTTTAAAAAAGTATTTATCTGTGTGTGAGTGATCATGTGTGTGCGTGTGTGTGTATGTGTAGGTACCTTTAGAGGCAAGAAGAGGGATTGAGCCCCTTGAAGTTGGAATTTTACAGATATTTGTGGGTCAGCTTGCGTGAGTGCTGGGATCAAATCTAGTCCTCATGGTTGGCTAGCAAGTACTCTTGACTACTGAGTTACCTCTCTAGGCCCATGCAAACTTTCAAAATACCCAATATTTCAAAAAGAGTTGTGACATTTTCAGTAGCAGCATGGAGTTTTGGAAGTCCCTCTTCAGCTAAATCCTTCAACACCATCAATCACCAATGAAAGGAGCACCCAAGGCATAGTCTATTAAAATCCCCGTCTAGTTTTAAGTTTCAACAGCTTCAGAAGAATGAAGTCATAAACACAAATCATTTGCAAACTTGAATTAACGATACCGCACTCTTCCTGTGTACTTATATTAATTATAATACGCGCCTTCTTGTCCTTCACTTTGGCCTTGGCAGGAGCTGTCCTGCCGCAGACCCTCACAGGAGGCCCTCCTCCCAGCCCACCCCATCCTCTAGGAACTCATTCTGTTGGTGCGGACCGGGTACCACTAGTTCTTGGGAACCCCCTTCCGGTTTCTCCTTCCACCCCGTCTCCAGCTCTCTGTGACTCTGTCCGCCAGAGAACTTCACTCTAGCAAGGGTAAAGGGATGAAGAAACAGTGATATTCCAAGCAAATGGACCTCAGAAGCAAGCCGGTGTGGCCATTTCAACTGACAAAACAGACTTCAAACCAAAACTAATCAGGAGAGGTGGTCATTAAACAGCATGGATTAAAGCTTTATATTTAATACAGCAACAGAAGACATACAAACTCATGGGAACCGAACAACTCACTATTATGAAAATTAGGTGCAGAGGGAAACCAAGAAGAAAATTAAAAATTCTTTAGACCTGAAAATACAGTATGCCAAAACTCATGAGATGCAATGAAGGCAGTGCTAAGAGGCAAGTCCATAGCACTAAGTGCCTAAGAAATCCTATATTAATAATGTAATAACACACTTGAAAGCTCTAAAATATAATAATAAGGAGGAATAATACCCAGAGTAGAGAAGAAGAAATAATGAAACATAGTTCTGAAATCAATAAAATAGAAACAACAACAACACAAAAAAAAAATCAATGAAACGAAGAGTTGGTTCTTTAAGAAAATCAGCAAGATTACAAATTCTTAGCCAATCTACCAAAAGATAGGAAAAAAATTCAAATTAAAAAATCTACAGATGAAGATGAGAGATTACAACAAACACTAAGGTAATTTAGAGAATCATTAGATCTAAAAATCTGTATTCTGTCAAAATGGAAAATTTTAAAGAAATAGATAAATTAAAGTTAAATCAAGATGAAATAGATGGTTTAAAGAGACTTCTAACCCATGAAATAGAAGCAGTAATTTAAAAATCTCCCAACCAAAATAAGCCCATGGTTAGATAGATTCAGTGCAGGATTCTACAGGAACTTCAAAGAAGAGCTGATGTCAATATTCCTCAAACTGAGTAAATGTTACCTAATTCTGTGTATGAGGTCACAATTACTTTGATACCTAAACCACACAAAGACCCAACAAAAAGAAAATTACAGACCAATTTCTCCTATGAACTTAGATGCAAAAATTCTCAATAAAATATTTGCAAACCAAATCCAAGAACACATCAAAAAGATTATCCACCATGATCAAATTGGCTTCATTTCAGAGATGCAGGGATGATCCAACATATGAAAATCAATAAATGTAATATACTACATAAATAGACTAAAAAAACAAAAGCATGGGACCATCTATCTCATTGGATGCAGAAAAGGACTTTGACAAAATCCAACATCTCTTCATGATAAAAGTCCTGGGGTGGTTGAACACTTCAACATAATAAAATCAGTTTATAGCAAACCCATAGCCAATATCAATTTACATGGAAAAAAACTCAAGGCAATTCCACTAAATTCAGGAGCAAGACAAAATTGTCCACTCTCTCCATACACATTTAATATAGTACTTGAAGTCTTAGCTACAGCAACAAGAGAACTGAAGATCAAGGGGGTTCAAGTTAAAGTATTGCTACTTGAAGATAATATGATATGATTTATTAAACACTCACCCAGGAGACTTCTATAACTGAGATATGCCTGCAACAAAGCAGAAGAATGCAAAATTAACCCACAAAAATCCATAGCTGTCCTATATTTAAACAACAAGCATACTGAGAAAGAAATCAGGGAAACAATACCTTTCAAAATAGCCTCAAAAAATATCTTGGAATAAATCTAACCAAGCAGGTAAAGACTTGTATAATAAAAACTTTAAGAAACTGAAGAAAACACAAAATAATGGAAAGATCTCCCATGCTCATGGATAATTAGGATTAATATTGTGAAAATGGCTTCCCTATCAAAACCATCAACAGATTGAGGGCACTCTCCACCAAAATTCCAACACAGTTCTTCACAGAAATTGAAAGAGACAATCTTCAACTTCATATAGACACACACATGCACATGCACACACACACACACAAGCCCAGGATATTTAAAACAATCCTGAATTAAAAAAAAAACAGCGGAATAAAACAACAACAACAAAACCAACCAAACAAAAAATACTAGAGGTGTCCTCTTCTCAGATTGCAAGTTCTATTACAAAGCTATAGCAATAAATAGGCTGAAAAGAGCATATTGTTGGCATAATAGACACATTGATCAATGCATAGAACTGATATAAATCCACACACCTATGGACAACTGGTTTTTGACAAAGAAGCCAAAAATACACACTGGAGAAAAGACAGAATCTTCAACAAATGAAGTAAGTTTGGTCAAACTGAATAGCTGCATGTAGAAGAACGAAAGTAGATCCTTATCTGTCGCCCTGAATAAAACTCCAATGGATCCAGTCCAAAGGGATCAAGGACCTCAGTGTAAGACCAAAGGCCCTGAAGTTGATCATTTCCGAACACTGTATATGTGAATCCAGGACTTAGTTTTGCAAACTGGAGATTTAGCTATGTTGAGTCCCCACGGGTCGCTGAGATTCACACGCTACCTTCCCTGCTCCCTCTCATAAGCAACTGCACGGATGTTGTTTAACCTGCTTCATGAATACACGGATCCCACTCCTCAGATTCTTCCCAGGGCTCCTCACTCATCAAGATGTGAAAGCCAGTGGTCTGTGGCTTTCCTACCACAAATGTCCAAGTGGGGAAGCATATTGGAGGAATGGTTAAGTATCCATGCGGTTCGATGTTTTTTGTTTTCTGGGACCTTGGTTTGCATGTTTGGCTTTCTGAGATAGCACTTCATGAAGCTCAGGCAGACCTCAGACTTACTGTGTCAAAGATGACCTTGAGCACGCAGTCCCCCTGCTTCCACTCCAAATGATAGGGTGACAAGAGTGTGCCAATAGCCCGAATCCTTACTCATTGCTTCGGGAACTATGGAGATGCCCTCAGACCCTTCTCCAGCAGGTGTTCCCAGCTCAGCTGCCCAGGGCTGGTGTGTGCCAGACTGGGACTCCAGCAACCTCAGAGTCAGCCTGCTAACCACAGGGCTACAAAAGGTAACACTGCCTCCTTTCTTAGGATATGGTTGTTATTTGGTTTCTTAAAAATCTACTTGTGGAGAGAGGAGCTGGCAACCCTCAGTAGGCCTGCTTTTGGGACCGGGATCCTCGCCCAACCAGCTTCCGCGGTTTCATCTGGACCCTGTCCCGGCTGCACCTGAGCTCGGCCCACCCGGGCTGAGGCCTTGGGGGAAGGGTGAGTCCCCTGCTAGGGGGCCTCCTTTGTCCCACGGAGCCGAGCAGAGAGGAGCTGGCAACCCTCAGTAGGCCTGCTTTTGGGACCGGGATCCTCGCCCAACCAGCTTCCGCGGATTCATCTGGACCCTGTC